>JAVTVY010013457.1:0-57217 GCA_036873755.1 Hanleya hanleyi
CTTATCACTCACCACATCAAGGTCACCAGTCACAATATGTTTGCATGGTGTATAGATAAAGTTCGACGATTCACAATCACAACTATAGCCTCCTGACGTGTATAAGTTCCAGTCAAAATCCTGGACAGCATTTGAGTAATTGAATATTTTGGTGGCTATAGATTTAGTGTACTTATATGAAATGCAAGGAGGTTCTATGAACTTAAAATAGTTTGGTACAGCGTTGCGTACCTCTGGATCATTCAGGATTCGAGGTAAATTAATGATGTCCAGTCCTTTATCTAAGTAGTTGAGTTTCAAGAAAAGCTGATCTTGAGATGTTTCGTCGATTATGTTCACTTGACGATACAACCGAAAATACGCTATATCTTGACATACTTTACTGATTTTTGATGGTATTATATTTCCTGAAGACGCAGATTGCTGTATATCTCTGGCTATTTGATTTAAAGCTCGCAGAGGTAACGCATACAGAACTGTACGTAAGCTATGTATACTATTGGGTGCGCTAGTTAAACCCACTAAGTAATTTAAAGTGATATGATCGTGAATCATCGAACTATTAAACTTTCGCCAACCATGGCTGCGTTGTCTCCGTTGATGGGGTTTAAATAGTTGGGTAATGTTGGATATATTTGAACGGCGGTTTGTAGCATTGCCGAACCCACTGACATTATCATTTAAACCAAACGGAAACACTGACCCAAGTTCTAGCATCCAGAATAATTCCCGCTCTCGGATTTTTCTCTCAAATCCAAAGGGGGAATCCTTAGTAGATGGATAGACGACGTCTATGATCTGAATACTAAAGTTATCCCAGCCATGGTCGGATCCAGAAAAATGCCTACCTATAAGCAATTGCTTTTTCCTAACGGATTTTCTGTGACCGTTCACCCTAAGATGGAGTCTTTGGGTGGTCTTGCCAACATACTGTTGACCACACTTCTTACAGGAAACTAAGTAAATACAGTTTGTAGTAGAACAACTAAGATCAACATACGAGTTAACAGAATATGAGTTACCAGTTAACGCGGAACTAAATGAAGCTGAAGTATTAAAGAGTGGACACGTGAGACATCCACGGTGTCCACACTTAGAAATTTTGAAATTATTACATGTAGAATTCGGTGCTAAACAATCATCAAGCGCAATATCGATGCGATATTGATGGTATATTGATGATATATTGATGATATATATATATATATGATATATTGATGATATATATATATATATGTATATATTGATGATATTGATATTGATCGATATCGATGGTTCCGCCGTGAGTTTGATTTTAACTCAAGGCCTAATAAGGAGTTGCCAAGAGGGACTATTTGGCGCTTTCTGAAAGCAGAGAAAAAAGCCAAAATTATGACGTCATTTGTAGGAGCGCGCATAACTCAAAATTTCAATGGGCGACCCCCGTCAAGAAGTCTGTCCGGTTGTAGTACTTGAATTAAAGTACTTCTGGCCGAAACATGGAAGTCGAGACTTAATTAATTAATCGAGGAGATGCAATTACGTTAACAGTTTTTAACATTGCCGCCAATGTAAATTTTAATAGTTGTCATCACGACTTCGTTCAGACTTTGGACAGACTTTTATTCAAGGCTAATCACAGCGCCTCCTGGGAGCAGGTACAATCACAAAAATAATGAAGTCAATGTTTTCGACGGATGTAATGTCGAATGATTTGTCGATTAGAAAAAAATATCATTATAATAAGTCACTACCAGGAACCATGCAGTAGTAAAACTACAGCTCTAACATGTCTAATGAGTAAGCAATTAGCCAGAATCCAGTACAACATATACAGTGACAGGGTGATGTTACTGTAACCCTGAGGTCTTCGGTATATTTATGTAGATATAGGCAGTTTCGCTGCCTTTACTTACTATATATTACCCTGTTTGTGGTTCTAATATTTTGTCCCGCATAGTGACACAATCATGGACATATTTACCCAAAGGTTTTAGGATTTCTGGATCTTCACATGAAAGTATTAAACCATACAAATTTGTTACGGAGACTAAGTGCAGGGAAATTCTTGTTTAATAAATTGACAGAGGAGAAAAGCGTATTTCTCAATGCGGTATATGCATTACCAAGGGCGGATCCAGCCAAAATTCAAAGGGGGGGGGGACTATCACTGCCCAGCAGGCGAGGGTCCAGGGGCCTAGGCGGCCCCGGAAGCTCCAGGGTCCTAGATCGTCGGAGATGCGTTCTGAGCGTTTTCCCGCAAATAAAACTGATCATAATGTATGCAGATTTATGGTTCTATTTTCACGATTTCCCCGCAATTATAAGCACGCATCGATATTGAAAATATCGCACCTCATGCCTGCATCCATTTGACTTTCTAGTTATATTTAAAACATACAAAACGATGGCATTTATTTCATGGAAGGGAAACCAAGATGTCTACCGATACGGTTCATTCACAAAAAGATAAAACAAGGAAATCCTTATAGCCCAACAGGCGAGGGTCCAGGGGCCGCCTAGGCCCCGGAAGCTCCGAATTCATAGATCTCCGGAGATGCGTTCTAAGCAGTTTCCAGGAAATAAATTCGAACATAATGTATGCAGATTTATGGTTCTATTTTCACGTTTGTTTCTCATTTATAAGCATGCATCGATATTGAAAAAATCATGCTTCATGCCTGAATCTATTTGGCTTTCTAGTTATATTTAACGGATAAAAAACGATGACTTTTACATCATGGAACATTAGAACCAATATGATACCGATTCATTTACACAAAGCTAAAATAAGCGATCCTCACAGTCTGACAGGCGAGGGTCCAGGGGCCGCCTTGGCCCCGAAGCTTCGGGGTTCCAGGTTGCGGGAGATGCGGTTTACTCGTTTTCCCGGAAATAGATCTGAACACAATGTAGGTAGATTTATTGTTCTATTTCACATTTGTTTCGCATAAACACGCATCGATATTGAAGAATAAGCCGGACACCGTTTGACTTCCTAGTTTAACACAAACAAAACTGGCCTATAACACACCACTACACGTGGTGCGCTCGTGGCGATAATATCTGATTTTAGATACATATTGAAACTCCAACTTAAATAGTACACTCACAAACTACATGAACAGATGATGGTCTGTTTAATACACACATAGATACTCTACATAATCCACATTCATTTAATTTACATATCATTTTGAGACATTATTTCTACGCAGAATCCCAGAGTTCGCTGGTCCCTCCAAAAAAAATATTTTTTTTTTTAGGTTTCATGGGGGGGTCCGGACCTGACCACGTAGATCACCCTTGATTACAGTCCATCAAAAAGTGAAATTCGTCTTCCACTTTACGGTATTGCAATCAACGACGGACACTTGTCCCAAGTGTGGAGAAAAGTTTCCCAGGTGGGTTAGAAGATAGAAGCCGGACACTCTTAGTCACCGGACATTCTTAACCTCAACGCCGGTTACTGGAGTTCTCAGTCACTGTGACAGCTGAAGGGAAGTAACCCATAGTCGACCCTTTTTGGCTGTCATGTGATGAAATCTATCACGTGACAAAACAAAATGGCAGCGTCACCGAGAGATAAATTTGATGCTGCTGTAAAAGTCATCAGAAGCTTGCCAAAAAATGGTGAGATCCTCGATATGTATCACTTCAGTTTTCTCGAGTAATCCTCGTTAACGTTTCAGCTCTAGCTTACATCCAATTTCAGAATCGTCAGATGATTCACAAGTTGTCATAATGAGTAAATTTGTTGGAAAGCCAGAAAAATAAGTTCATATGATCTGATGATTGATCTGACATGATCTGTTCAAATCTCGATGGACAACAACAATTGACCCTGGCACTGCACTATAGATATGACAACATCTACAGTGCCAATATTATAGTTCCACTTTAGACCCGATTCTAGCACAAAATAAAGTGATCAATGCAGGGCCTGATCTAAACTTTTAGTTGGGCACCCAAACACGGTGCAGAGCCAGAGCGTGATAAGTTATAGTGAAATAAGCCGCGATGCGGGACTGTCGAAGCCCATGGAAGCTGTGGAAGTATTCACTCCGCGGCCCCTGTTTATTTCAACTTAGCTGCAAACATGCCCACTAAAACTACTCTAGCTTATAACCCCAGAAGGCTTCAATATTATCCATAAATTTGAAGTCTAAATTGCCCCCATGATGTTTATTTTCCACAAAATACATCCAACAGATATCGTAAATTAATGTCCTCTGTCGTACATTAACATGTTGAACAAAATTTATGAATGATGCATGTGCTGCCGAAAATAACCAAGTGCATTATAAATTAGGCAGTGTTCCTGCCATTTACAGTTCAGATTATCTGTCACATAGTATTTATAATCTCATTCAGGTATATTTTCTGTCGTAGCAACATTTGTACCGGTATTTGAGATTTGATGATTCCTAAAGATAGACTACCTTCTGTGTCACTTATTATGTTTACAAATTTACTGTTGATTGCTTGACATGATTCCGTTATGATATTCCATTTTCTTTGATGTCTGTTTTTGTCATGTAATAATTATAGGTCTTTTAATTATGGACGTCATTAAGAATAAATTCCTTCGCCTTTTCACAGGTAGTTTCCAGCCTTCTAATGAGCTCATGTTGCTGTTTTATGGCTATTTCAAGCAAGCCACTGAGGGCCCCTGTAGTATGCCCAAACCCTCTTTCTGGGAGGTGGTCAAAAAGGCAAAATGGTGAGTACACTCAGTAACATAATGTTTACTATATGGCCACTGTCACTGCATGATAAATGTGAGAGGCTGTCAATCTATTATTTTGTAAACACTGCTCACAAGATTTAATTCAAGCCTCATGAATGGTATTACAAGCATTCGGAAGAAGTGAGATTATACCATATTCGTTAAACCCTGATTGTTCAACTTCTTCAATAATTTCTTTGCAAACGCTACTCTATGTTTGTATACAGGGCTAATTGACATACCTAATGTGCTATACATTGTACCTGATTTCTTCCTTTACAGGGATGCCTGGAAGAAGTTAGGAGACATGTCAGTTGATGATGCAATGCTAAACTATGTAGAAGAACTGAAGAAGGTACACACAACAGTTATGTAGGCCTACTCATAAATCAGTGTAATTATCTGAATCTGTGACATTATCTCCACCCGACATTTTCCCCATCCACACTTTCCCCAACGACATTATCCCCACCCTAATATTATGGAATGTCGTATTAAAATTTGCTGAAAAAAAATTGTAAGCGGAAATTTGTCCGTCTACCATGTCTACACATCAGAAAGCATGCCCTAGTTGGGGGCGATATAATACTAACAATGCATGTGATGTCCAGAACAGATCATCGTGCGCTGTATTATAGTAACCGGCCATGCCCAGTCAGTTCATTTTTAATAAATGTGTTTGATATACAGAATTATAAGCATTTAGGCATTCATACATAATATTTCTGTTCTTATCCGATATATTTGCCGTTGTGCAGTTGATTTTGCTAAGAGAGCAAAATGTCATATTTGCGCGTTTCCAGTTGTTAAGAAAAAACAAAACAGAAACTGTTATTTTTTCATCAATATATTAGACATATTTTAAACAAAATGTCCTTTGTAATTACTCAGTAAAACTCCAATCATTGAGCATAATTGTCTTCATATTTTCAGTTTTTATAAGGTGGTTTTGGGCTTTGGTGGTCATTTTTCATGTTTATGCCTGTTTTTCACAGTAAGTTATCTCCCTTTTCTAGGTTAAGAGATCTATAGGGAATTACTTTGAAGTCCTCTAGCCGAGAAATTTGCACACCAACATTCATTCAGTTTGATAAATTTTGATAGACATTGTGATTATCTTCAAAAAGTTAGAATATAAGAAAAAGTTAAATAATATTTATATAATTTTTTCATGAATATGCTTCAAAACCAGGGTTATTCCCCATGTTTTCTGGGTTATCAAACTTAGCATGGGTCAGTCCGATTAACAGTGCCTACATCTAAAAAATGCGCACAAACCTCTCTTTTTGTCTTTTTTTTCCCTCATATTACACAATTATAAATGCAACAACACACATTATTCAAAAACTTAATTACTTTGATTTACCACCAGTGGACATCCTTAAAAAAACAATTCACTTTCCCTTTGTTCACTCAGCCTTTGAAGTCCTTGTTGAACATCAGATGTAGTCCTAGTTTTATATTACCCACTGCCACTGGAGCATTCGTACTGGCGTATTTTCACATTGTAGTCCTGTGAGATTGTCTACTACGAGATCTCGCTATCACGAAGGCATGACGCTATGTTGAGATTGGTATTTTCGCTTTTTACCCCTCAGCCCATAGGGCTGTGGGGTCTTGTCGTTGCCATGTACGTACGTCCGTCCGTCCTAGCGTCCGTCCTGGCGTCCGTCCGTCCTGGCGTCCGTCCGTCAACATGTTCTTGTCCGCTGAATATCTGCAGATCTATGAAGTCGGGCCCGACCAAACTTTGGTGAGAGCTTCCTGAATGTTGACTGATGAAATGATTAGATTTTCAGGTGGCTATGATGATTTCATGATTTTTAATTATTATTTTTTATTATTTATTGATGGCTCAGCTTTTGCACTGTTATCTATGCCCATCAACATGTTCTTGTCCGCTGAATATCTGTAGATCTATCAAGTCGGGCCTGACCAAACTTTGGTGAGAGCTTCCTGAATGTTGACTGATGAAATGATTAGATTTTCACATGGTTATAATTATTTCATGATTTTTTTTATTATTTCTTGATGGCTTAGCTTTTGCACTGTTATCTATGCCCATCGGGAACCGTTGGTTGCATGTTTCATTGTGAATTTTGAAGGTTCCCTGATACAAGGAAGATTCTCATTGAATGAAGGACAACAATTTTCTTTAATTTTGCTATTAAATTATTCTATTCTACATCATATGTTTTATCCTAAAACTTTTGCATGAACCATATTTGTGTCCACACATTTAACTGGTGCAACATTTTTATCAATTTTTGTCACCAAACATGTTACTGTACCTTGGAAATTATTTCAAACGAGTGATTAGGAGAGCCCATTTTTAGCCTGACTCTGGGCAATTTTGAACCAGTTTGCATACCTGGAGTTTATGCCCCCCCCCCCCTAATGATAAGGGTGGGCCTATGTCAATCAGTGTGTTTACTAAATCACACTTGTGCAATGCATAAATTGCCACCGATAAAGCTACACTTTCTTGCATGCTGTAATCCCAGCACACC
Organism: Hanleya hanleyi; assembly: GCA_036873755.1. Classification (NCBI taxonomy): domain Eukaryota; kingdom Metazoa; phylum Mollusca; class Polyplacophora; order Lepidopleurida; family Hanleyidae; genus Hanleya; species Hanleya hanleyi. The sequence goes on from JAVTVY010013457.1 coordinate 7,219, forward strand.
ACTCGCGTGAAACCTATATCTGTTTTATACGGTGTCCAGGGATTTTTTTGCAGGTTCCGATCCCAAACTCCCATTTCCTTTTCGTTATTCATTATTGAGGGTCCAATTTTTGTAAGTGAATTTCGGCGCAAATAGCCTGTGATCACTCCCAAAAACAGAGGTTTATTAACATGAAATTCAATACCCAGCTATGCAATAGGATCGATATTGAGGATCCTAGGGGCTTTTTCTAGTATTTCCTTCAGAAATCCTTTCAAAATTGAACAACAACAACACTTTCGTTTTTTGTTTCTTTTGAGTTTTGGGCACCCATATGTTTTCCGAAACTAAATTGGCTCTAGATGCAGCCCTGATCCTACTTTACTAAAAAAAACAGGCTGAGGGGTCCACGCACCTTTTAGGTGCTTGCCTGCAATTCATGTTTCATATTCAGATTACAATAACAACATTTTCGTTTGCATTTTTTTTCTTCATCAAATTTTTGTTATACGTGACTGAATCAACATTTCACAATATTAAGGTGGGGAAAATGTGGGGTGGGGATAATGTCATTGGGGAAAATGTCAGTGGGGAATGTGTCGTTGAGAAAAATGTCGGGTGTGGATAATGTCAGTATCCCCTGATTATCTACCTCCCCACTCCTCTACACATAACAGTTATATATTCCTAGAGAGGGGAGTAGAGAATTGAGAACTGCACTGATTTATGAGTGTAGAGTATGGTACTCTTGTACTCGCATGATTACTCAATGTTGTACTCGCATGAATGCTTAATGTCATACTCACATGATTGCATCTGAATTTTTTTTCTTATTTTAACCTTAACCCTGCAAACTGATTTTCATTTGTTCTTCAAGCATTTCTTTCATATTTTTCTCACTTTTTGCAACAATTTTGCATAAAATTCAATTATTGATATAGTTTCATTCTTCCTTTTATCTCTTTAGGGTACCTGTTCAGAAACCATGATTGACTAGATTGGTTTGACAATTGATTGGGCTCTTCCAAGACTCCTTCCCCTTTCCGAAATCTGGAAAAGCTACTACAATGTATTTTGATTTTGTCCAATTTATTTCCTGTCTGCCGTCTTCTCTCTCTGGGATTGATGTGTAATCAGTCTCTGCTCTTCCAGATCTGAGTTTCAATATTTTTTCAGGTTGCTAGGCAATTTACTGAGACTGTGCGCTCAGACAAAAAGGTAATTCCATTGTATTCAATTCAAAATTATTCTGCTTCAAGCTTTCTACATGCACCATGTTTGCTTATGTATACTTGATTGGAGTCAAGAGTATTTCAGAGATGTATGTGAAACTGTCTGTTAGACCATTAACAGATCATTTTCTGGACTGTTGTTATGTTCATTCACTGTAGTCCATGCCAGTAACATTCCCCCCCCCCTCTGCCTGGTCTGCTGACCATAAGTACATGTAAGTGGACCTATCTCCCCCTCCCTTCATCCCCTCCCCCCCCACCCCCCCGCCCACTCTGCTCACACCTCACCTGACCTCACCTCACGTCAACCTCCTTACTTGCATTTCCACAAACATATTCTCTGGACTGAAATCTGTTGATCAACATATCTAGAAATTACATATGCACTATTCAAATTTCTACCTCCTACATTGAAAGGAGTTAGATGGTGTCTCCTCTCGTCCATGTTCCTCACAGACCATAAAGGGACCATAGTGCAATTAACAATTTATTAACTATGATGTACAGTCCTGTATTGCCGTCCTGAAGGTGCATGCCACAAGTGGATTAAAGGATGAGTTAGTTGGTAGCCAGAAAGTCTGTTCTTTGTCTCGTGACATGATCAAAGATAATCAAGACTATGTACATGTTGGGGCCACATCAACAGAGCTGCCAAGGTTTGGGTGATGAAATTTCTTGAGTTCAAAATTTTTGCTCGGTGGTCTGGGTGGTGTCTGCCCAGGGCCTCAGCCGCTAGATGTTCTCAGACACTCTAAAACGCATCAGACGCATTTCCAGACAATAAATTCCGGGAGATTTCTAAACTTTTCCATGAGACCAGGAGGTTAGTCCATATTTCTTGAGACTCCCGGAAATTCCGGAAACTTGGCAGGTCTGCATCAACTGAATGTGAGGAATGTTCATATATTATCTCATCACCCTCAAACATGTTTACTTTACTAAAACTATTCATCTAACACAGATCATTAAAAATTCGTAAGGACATACCAACTGTGATAACTATCTGTCACTTCTGTGGTGTTGGTGAACCCGAAATTAATTACGATTAAATCATCCAGATTCACCAGTGTCCGAAAACAACAATTTAAATACCAGATTTTGCCCTTTCCATCTATATCTTAATTTCTCTCCAATTTTAAATTTGCCTGTCCCCTTTTGTATTGTACATTGTAGATTGTTGAGACAATGCCTCAGACCACCATGGTTGCAGAGTTTATGGAGACAATAGGGACGTTCTATGAGCTTGTTGAAGAGAAACCCCCATACAGTGATATGTTAAGCAATCATATCCTTATTGGATCAAGTCCTAACCACCAGGGGATGGATGAGGCTGATATATCTAGAGGTACGAGGACAGACGGAAGGAAAAATAATCAATATATTTGACCTTACATGTATGTCATATTAGAAATGATATATTCTGAGATACAACTTAGTCATGTTAGTGAAGAATAGTAACAATATATACAGTCTCATCATAGAGAACTAGCTTGTAAACAAGAATAACAAAGGGTGGCACCTTTAAGACTAAGTAAGTTTCGGTCAATGCTATTGACCATGTTCTCTCTCAACTATATGTGTTTCAGAGATTGAAAAGAAAATCAATACATGTACATTAATTTTCTGAATGACCATGTCTGACCTCCGTGTCTGTCTAACAGTTTGTGACGCTGCTCTCATGAAAACTGCAGATCTGAGCCTCCAGCTGGCTGAGGTGGAGTCTCAACTTCGGGACAACAGACACAGTGACACTGATCATGACATTGTCGAGGACAACAGACGCAGTGACCCTGATCATGACTTTGTCGAGGACAACAGACATAGCGACCCTGATCGTGACATTGTTGAGGACACTCCAAGCATACCAGATATGTTAGAGTCAGACCATGGGGACAGTTCAGAAGTAGATGGTATGTTAGCATCGTAGATCTTCACAACACAAGTTATATTAATAAAAATAGTAGATGTTCATAGTACTGCTTGCAAAATTCTGTTAGACCTGCTGGCATTGGTTGAATTAACAAATATAAACATGTCATTGAACAGTGTGGTTTAAACATTTAAAATATCTCATAATGCTGACAGTGCAGTATGGTTTAAACATGTCAAATATCATCTTTTGTATAGCAGTGTGCTCTAGACATTTCAAATATCTCATCATGCTCATAAAGCAGTGTGCTCTAGACAGTTCAAATATCTCATCATGCTCATACAGCAGTGTGCTCTAGACAGTTCAAATATCTCATCATGCTCATAAAGCAGTGTGCTCTAGACATTTCAAATATCTCCTCATGCTCAAAGAGCATTGTGCTCTAGACATTTCAAATATCTCATCATGCTCATAAAGCAGTGTGCTCTAGACATTTCAAATATCTTATCATGCTCATACAGCAGTGTGCTCTAGACATTTCAAATATATCATCATGCTCATAAAGCAGTGTGCTCTAGACATTTCAAATATCTCATCATGCTCATAAAGCAGTGTGCTCTAGACATTTCAAATATCTCATCATGCTCATAGAGCATTGTGCTCTAGACATTTCAAATATATCATCATGCTCATAGAGCAGTGTGCTCTAGACAGTTCAAATATCTCACCATGCTCATAAAGCAGTGCCCTCTAGACATTTCAAATATCTCATGCTCATAAAGCAGTGTGCTCTAGGCATTTCAAATATCTCGTCATGCTCATAAAGCAGTGTGCTCTAGACATTTCAAATATATCATCATGCTCATAGAGCATTGTGCTCTAGACATTTCAAATATATCATCATGCTCATAGAGCATTGTGCTCTAGACATTTCAAATATCTCATCATGCTCATAAAGCAGTGTGCTCTAGACATTTCAAATATCTCATCATGCTCATAAAGCAGTGTGCTCTAGACATTTCAAATATATCATCATGCTCATAGAGCATTGTGCTCTAGACATTTCAAATATCTCATCATGCTGAAAGAGCATTGTGCTCAAAACATTTCAAATATCTCATCATGCTCATAAAGCAGTGTGCTCTAGACATTTCAAATATCTCATCATGCTCATAAAGCAGTGTGCTCTAGACATTTCAAATATCTCATCATGCTCATACAGCAGTGTGCTCTAGACATTTCAAATATATCATCATGCTCATAGAGCATTGTGCTCTAGACATTTCAAATATCTCATCATGCTCAAAGAGCATTGTGCTCTAGACATTTCAAATATCTCTTCATGCTCACAAAGCAGTGTGCTCTAGACAGTTCAAATATCTCATCATGCTCATAGAGCATTGTGCTCTTGACATTTCAAATATCTCATCATGCTAATAGAACAGTGTGCTCTTGACATTTCAAATATCTCATCATGCTCATAGAGCATTGTGCTCTTGACATTTCAAATATCTCATCATGCTTATAGAGCAGTGTGCTCTAGACATTTCAAATATCTCATCATGCTTATAGAGCAGTGTGCTCTAGACATTTCAAATATCTCATCATGCTCATACAGCAGTGTGCTCTAGACATTTCAGATATCTCATGCTCATAGAGCAGTGTGCTCTAGACATTTCAGATATCTCATCATGCTTATAGAGCAGTGTGCTCTAGACATTTCAAATATCTCATCATGCTTATAGAGCAGTGTGCTCTAGACATTTCAGATATCTCCTGCTCATACAGCAGTGTGCTCTAGACATTTCAGATATCTCATGCTCATAGAGCAGTGTGGTTTAAAACATATTTTTTTCCTATAAACTTTCAGATGCAGAGAACATGGAGATGGACAATGAGATCAAAATACGTGGCAGCATCAATGGAATGTCAAAGGAGAGTTACAGTCTGGGTGAGAGTGACAGCGAGGCGGATGAGTTCTGCGACACCTCAGATCAGCTGGTCTCGGTGAGTGGTGTAGAAGTGACATGTTCGGAAATTTAAAATGTGATGTCAACAAATGAAGTGGCAAAATTGGAATAGGCCTCAGGTGATTTAGTACTGGCAAATGAAATTTGTCAAATCTATTGCAATCATCTTGCATGTATCAGTTGATGAATCAATCTGCACAGTGACTTTTACAATGTATTAAATTTTGGTGTGTAAAATGGGTAATAATTTATTTATGTTGTTGTGGTCCTTTAATATTAATTTCCAATTTTTTTTGTTCTAATTCTTTGTTAGTATTTTTATTGAACATGAGGTTAAATATTGAATGTATTTCTTATCATGACTTATGCCAATAACCACGCTGACCATGGTAACACACAGAGAGAAACGTTCTTCAGTATATCATGTTATTCTCTCTCTCTTAATATATTTCTCTATTTTTCTAGAGTGGAACACACCTAAAGCCGTCCAATCCAGGTTTAGGGATGAATGTCTCCTCGACCCCTCAGCAGTCTCCGTTCATATCCGTCTCTGACAACTTTGTGACAGACGAGATGACTAAAAACAACCAGCAAATGACCCGGGCAGAGGTTCATCAACTGGGTATGTCACCAATCTCATCATCCCTTGCCAGTAATACACAGGCCGCCAACTACATGCCTTATGGACCAGGTCTGCCCACAAACACTCACCTCCGACTGGTCCAGCAGACTCTCTCTGACAGCCTCGTGGTCAATGTTCCGGGGATAGAGAGTTTGAATAACTCCATGGACAGCTGGCATCTCAGGGCGGAGTCAGAGAATGTGCCGAACATGAGCTCGCCAGAAGACGGATCACTGTCCATAGAGGCTGACCAGTCACTTCCTTCACATTCCAAGTTCGTGTGCAGTCGAGGGGGAGGGGAATCCCCAAATGCAGAGGGTCCAGGACAGCGGGGCACTAGCAGACGGCGGGGAGGATCCGGGGGTAGAGGTAAGAATGTCACAACAGTTATCCATGCACTGAGGCAAAGTCTTACAATATACTGGATCAATCGATGGAGTTCTAAAGAAGCAAAAATGCATCATGGGATATCTCCGGGTTTTAAGCACTCGATTGGTGAATTCAAATTTTCAAAAAGTAATCCTGGAGTTCCATTGGCCTGAGGGGACAGACAGTCATAATTATGTCTCCCCCAACTATGTTGGGGGGAGACATCTAGTGTTTGTGCTGTCTGTCTGTCTGTCTGTCTGGATGGATGGATGGATGGATGTCTGTCCGTCCCCTTGCCTTGTCTGCAAGATATCTTGAGAACTACGGGATGGAATTTCACCAAACTTGGATGGAAGCTTCATTGGGATAGCCCCCTCATTTGATTAGGTTTTGGTGTATGTGCGTGCATTCATCCGTGTCCGGTGTCCGTCCGTCCGTCCATCTACTTGTACATGTATATACAGGGCTTGTCTGCAAGATATCTGGAGAACTACTGGATGGAATTTCACCAAACTTGTATGGAAGCTTCATTGGGATAGCCCCCTCATTTGATTAGGTTTTGGTGTATGTGCGTGCATTCATCCGTGTCCGGTGTCCGTCCGTCCGTCCATCTACTTGCACATGTATATACAGGGCTTGTCTGCAAGATATCTGGAGAACTACTGGATGGAATTTCACCAAACTTGGATGGAAGCTTCATTGGGATAGCCCCCTCATTTGATTAGGTTTTGGTGTATGTGCGTGCATTCATCCGTGTCCGGTGTCTGTCCGTCCGTCCATCTACTTGTACATGTATATACAGGCCTTGTCTGCAAGATATCTTGAGAACTACTGGACAGAATTTCACCCCACTTGGATGGAAGCTTCAGTGGGATAGCCCTCTCATTTGATTAGGTTTTGGTTTGTGTGTCTGCATTCATCCATGTCCGGTGTCCGTCCGTCCGTCCATCTACTTGTACATGTATATACAGGGCTTGTCTGCAAGATATCTGGAGAACTACTGGACAGAATTTCACCAAACTTGGATGAAAGCTTCATTGGGATAGCCCCCTCATTTGATTAGGTTTTGGTGTGTGTGCATGCGTTCATCCGTGTTCGGTGTCCGTCCGTCCGTCCGTCCGTCCATCTACTTGTACATGTATATACAGGGCTTGTCTGCAAGATATCTGGAGAACTACTTAATGGAATTTCACCAAACTTGGATAGAAGCTTCACTGGGATAGCCCCCTCACTTGATTAGGTTTTGGTGTGTGTGCGTGCATTCATCCATGTCCAGTGTCCGTCCGTCCGTCCATCTACTTGTACATGTATATAGAGGGCTTTTCTGCAAGATATCTGGAGAACTACTGGATGGAATTTCACCAAACTTGGATGGAAGCTTCAATGGCATAGCCCCCGCATTTGATCAGGTTTTGGTGTATGTGTGCATGCATGCATCCGTGTCCGGTGTCTGTCCATCCGTTCATCTACTTGTATCGCTTCTTTGTGATTAATATTTTTAGATACGCAGCTTTGTTTAAGATACTTATTGCATTCATTTTATAGCACTTTCCCTTAAATAATGTGCCCATTCAAGGCAGGGTGGGAGGATGGGGGAGACGTATGTTTTTGTTAAAAAAACAACCAGCATAGGCTTCATGCCGGAGCGGCAACTCAAGGGTCAAAGCGGAACCTCTAGTATAAAGGTTGAGAATGATGGCTACATTAACTATTAAAGATACATGCATGTAATGTGTCACTTGTCCGAGATTGACTATAAATAGTCCAACTATTGTCAACCATTTTCAGGACAGTCGAACCCTGATCAATCCAGTAGTAGTAGGCGGGGTTTATTCACGCAGCGAGGGACAGGAGGGGGTGGTGGCAGTGAGGAAAACTGGCAACGCCCCCTTAGAACTGATGTGACAGAGCAGATCGCCATGGCTCTGACACGACTACAACAAGATATGAACAATGTTATCATCCGTTTAGACTCGTTAGAGCGTTTGTCCAGACAACATCGTCAGGTGAGAAACCAATTGGCTCCAGTAAACAGACATGATACCATAAACTATGTTACTCTCAGTATTTTATTAAGTCTGAAAATCGGAACAGAATTATTTAATGTCCCATTTTCCATGGGTATGTTCTGTTGACATTCCAAGAAATAATTTTTGAGAAATAAAACTGGAGAAGACTGTCAGACACCTCTAGCAAGTCAACAAAACATTGAGTAACAGTGAATGAATTGTGAATATTAGTACCACTAGTGATCCCACCACTCAAGGAGTGAGTGAGTGAATATGATTTATCATCGATTTCAACACTATTTCAGTCATATCACGACGTTTGGTTCCTATTCCTTCTCACACCCAGAACCACACGGGTACGGTTCCCACCACTCGAACAGCTGATTGTTGTTAATTCAATTTCCCAGCCAGTCATCCTTCAATTATTGTCGTACACAATGAAATTTTTAAAGCTGAAATATAACAAAATGCAAACATTTTTCCTCAAAATTGGAGAAGAGATGACATTAATTTTCTGTAAAAGAAAAATGGAATGTGGGAAAATAAATGACAATTTTGATAATAATCAAGAATAAGAACATATGATGAAGCTGATGAAAATGTTTGGGTTGTATATCTGCAGGGTGATGACGATGTGATAGAAAGAAGACAGAAGGTGAGTACATGAACAGACCATGAGGCAGTTCTCCCTGCTTTTGCTTTATAACATGATAAGACTAACTTTGGAAGTTAATGATTTTCTTGTATGTGTGATATCCAAGCTGAAGATAAGTATTCAGAGAGTACCCACAGGTTCTTGAAAACCTGGAAAGTCCTTGAATTTATATTTACCAATTTCCAGGCCTGGCAAGTACTTTGAAATTCTTGATTTATGCCTGTCTGTCCTGGAAAGAACTTGAACTTTAGCTTCGATAAAAAAGTCCCTTATTAGGTTGTTGGCTAGGTTATTGTATGCCGTTAGCGAGCATTGAAGTATTGAGAATGCGAGAAATCTCTGTGTATGCTTGAAAGTCTTGGAAAAAACTTGATTTAGGTCCTTTGAAATTGCTGGAAAAATAGTTTTCAAGAAGGGGGAAAACCCTGCAATTTATTATGAGTATATAGTATGTGCATTATTGCAGCTTCCATAGCTTACATATCTTGATGAGTCGACTTTTACATTAAATCTAAAATAACTTCAGAATTCCATGTATTTATATTATGTATAATATTTTACATTTAAATGGCTTGGTTACAGCGTAACTTCTGGTGGCCATTTCCAAACCTCTCAGGGAAGACAGTATTTTTTGTCATGGTCTGGCCTTTCCTCGTCCACTGGATTCTTATCATGCTCCATAGAAGAAGAAAGGGGTAAATATTTACTGCAAATATCAAGTGGGACCAGTGCCTATATACATGCTATAAATATGGAACTTAAAAACACATGCAGTGTTGGTATTCTCATAGTCAGATCGCATCCCTCCTACTGTCATATATACCCTCTGATTGGGGCACAGCTTTCATGTGCAGGACTCTCAACCAGTCCGCATCGCCCATTGCTGAACTCAGTGGAATGCATATAGGCACAGGATGTCACAGCTGGACAAATAGTTGAACATCTAACTTCTTCACTCTTCTATAAAATATACTGTATGCATTTTCCATCACTGTCCTATATAGATACACACTTCCTGTCTATCAGAGAGTTTAATGTGCCTGCGCTTCACATTTTTAGCCAAATGCAGTCATGAGTTGTTTGACAGTTTAAGAGGTAACAAATTTTGACAATAGGAGAAAGAGCTTGATATGGTCCCAGTAAACCATAGTTTTCTGCTGTCATACTTCTCAGCAACTACCATTGAATCTAGACATATTCATTACATTGGTATTTTGAAATTTTATTTTAAAATAACCATGACTCGGGGGGGAAATACTACAAAACGTGTCTTTTAACTTCTCGTCTCTTTTCAGATTTCAAAGATGAAATATTGGAGCAGTGTTCCACCGTGATATGGAATTACACGGATCGTTTACCTGTGATACATCATACAGCAGGCTTGTGATAAATCCTGATTCATGAACACATAAACAGTAGGAAAATATGGCCAGTGTTGTACCACTTGTTCAATTGTTGTACTTTACAGGAAATCCACCAAATGATGCCATTTACACGAGACTTGAAGTCTGATCAACAGTCTCTTACAGATCGAGAAACATGACAAGGCATAGCCTAAATACAGTTAAAAGGATTTTCTTGGATTTATGCTTAAATGAGTTTAATTTCCTTAAAAATTGCTAAGTGAGAAATCACAGTTTTGTCATCTATAGCACAATGAATCCAAGCACCTGACAAATGAGTCTTTCATGTCAAATGGAATAGTTTTGAGAAGTCTTTGGCTGTTATTAGCAATTTGCAGTAATGTGTATTTTCCTTATTTAAGAAGTCTTGAATAAGTAAACAGTGGGAGCCACAGCAGAAAAAATATTTTTTACATTTTTTTAATTCCTAATAGGAAATAATTTGTGTGACTCCCACTTTTCACCTATTTAAGACTTTTCTGAATAAGAAAAATAAACATATCTGCAAATGTACAAAAAATAAGAAGAGATTAAAATCCTAAGAGCTGCCAAGAAGTTTTCTAAATTATATCGTTGGATGTGAGAACACTTTTATGTTGGTTGCTTAGATTTATTAAGGCAAAGACACATGACAGAAGACAACATTGTGATTTCTTATTTAAGAAGTTTTAAGATAATTATACTCATCTAAGCCAATTTCTTATACGGTGAAAATTTGCTCAAATATTTTCAAGGGTATGAATGAAAGACATTTGGAGTTTGGTATCCATCTCATAGAGATTATTTCTCCCAGTTCATCTAGGGTTAATTTTATACACATTCGGAAAAAATCTGTTGTCTCTCATCTTGGGTAATTATTTTGTTGATCTGTGCACAAATTCATCTTCTCAAACTTCGTATTTTTCTTATTCTTGTTGTACGCTGTCATAGTTTTACAAATCCTTTTTTGTTTTAATGAAATGTCTCCAATACTAGTATCAGACCTTTTTCGCTCTTATGTGAACCAAAACCCATACCAGTATTCATAGTTTATATCATCACAATGGTTCAGTTGTTAATGTCGAAGCTTGCCACTTTGTCCCTTTTTTAATGTTTTCTGTATTGTGTATGATTATGTGAACTTTCCAATATGGCTACTATTTGTATATGTTGATAGCAGATAGGATATTTGACAGGCATTTAGAAGCTACGGGCATACCAGTGTAAAAGGAAATTACATGCTGTCTGTTAGGAATGTTAGTCCACTTGTTATCTTTTAATCCAGTAAAGGCTTGTTTTTCCACCATGCATGCACACATTCAAGTTCCTGACGAAAATGCACTGTACGACATTTTAAATTTCTGGGATTCCTTTCACACCAGGTATATGAAACAATGTAGAGAATAGGTTACGAAACAGGAGCTCTCTAGATATATATCTTTGTTTCTCAGGTGCTGGAATAGAATACTTATGCTGGAATATAATATTTATGTATTCTTGGGTGTGATTACTATAACCAGTAACTCTTGAGTGGCAAATCTCGCAACCACCAGCTCATCGCTTAAATGTGGAAAATGTTTTGAATAAGCGGAACAGCTGGTATGATTTTGGATAAGGTAATTTCCTCAATTATTGGCGATGCCAAGATGAAACACCGCTCTCCAAAAAATTGCCACTATCGAATTATTTGTCAAGGTAATTCCAGAAAAACAGGCATTTTCAAATTGTATGTCCCGGATTTTCATGGGACATTGCGACCATCAGCTAGATTTCATATTTAGCCGATACACAAATGAGTGAAAATCGACCATTTTCCAGATTTTTCATGACAGGTCTCTCTGATCTCTGATTATGGGAGCTCATGATTCTCTGTCCGAGTCCATGAAGGAGGACATCAATAATATGCATCTTAAATTGCATCTAGATACACATTCTCAAATTTGGGTCAGTTTTCCCAAAGTACATCAAGAGCTTCCACCATGTTATCAAGATTATTATGGCAGTGGGCACCTTAGGGTCGGTACCATAATCTGGACATTCTTGTTCTCACGACACCTTTAATTTATATGCAATCAGATCTTTTAGGCCAGAATGGTCACATGTTACACTTGTTGTATCATTACTTTCACTCTACATTATTCTCGGTCATGTCTGTACTGCACTTCATACACTATAGTGTTATTGTCTCTAATAAATCATCGGTGTCTCATCAATGACCTATATCTCCATAATGTTTTACTCCGATTCCATTATATATTTTTGACAAAATATGCCTTCAGGGTGTGCATGCTTGACATGTACTGTATTGAAAGGAGAAAAAATTGATGTTGCAATAAATTTTATGGATATGCTAAAATGGTGTTGTCTTCATTTATATGATTATCCCTTTCAGCAGACTTTATTGTACCATTGTTCTAAAGTAAAACCACACTATAAACCATCAACTTGGATTAATTTTGTTTCATCCTGGATCAGATTTCTCAATTCCACTGCATCCCAATCTAATTAAAACACAGCAAGGAGATTGCTCAATTGTATAGCCATTTTCCCAGTCCCATCGGTTATGGACTGAGATCCATCCTGAACAAAATAAATATACCCCATTCACTTTGGTTTGATGAACAAAGGGCCATAACTCTTCAAAATATAACCGAAAGCAGAGAAACTTCACGCTGCACAACTATGGGGCGTTGACCACATATGCAAATTCCATACTTGTCCATACAAAATTAACCGAGATCCAGCCCGGACAAGCCCCAATTCACAAAGATTTCAAGAACAAAGGGCCATAACTCTTGAAAATATACGCAAAATGGGGAGAAAACTTTACGCTGCACAACCGTGAGGCACTGACCACATATCATGCAAAGAGCCATGGCCCCTTTCCCTAGTAATCGGCCCACAGCTAGGCCCTTTTGAAAAATGTTATGGAACTGTTATTTTTGAAGCAATACCCCAAAATACACATCCTTAAGTTTCAGTATTTAAAGAAAACCAGGTAAGTTTGTTTCGAGGAAGGATCGGATTGCAAGTTAAAAACGTGTCGAAAGCTCATTTTCAATAAATTGGACGTATTTTAAGCTCTTTTTGAAAGAAATTGGTATAGTAGGCAGCCGAGAACCAGAATGAAAGCGAATTCATTCAATTCCTATAACAATTCTATACAGTTTAACCATAAATATATTTTGGTTCTGACTTGCCTTGACCACTAAACAATGAAATTAAAAAATATTTTAATGGTGGCCTTGTTGCCACAAATGAGTTTACGAATTAGTACAGCAATTCTGTGGATACAAAATAGCTCAATAGCTTAGACACTGCACTTGAGCCCGGTGACTGGCCGTTTTTCATCGTTGGGTGTTCGAGCCCCACTTTTATCAAGGTGATCCCTTTTCCCAGTTTTTAGCTCGCCGTATACGAAGTAGGCGAGGTATTGGGAGAGAGAGGGGGAAAGTGGCGGTGTTGGTGTCGGTGTTGGTGTCCGGTTAGACTTTTATGTTTAGGCTGGACTTAGAAAGTTTTCTGGGTTAATCTTTTCTGTTTAGGCTGGACTTTTTGACTTCTTATTAGGCATGAGATGTAGTGTACATTGTATATACAGTCATACATACCAAATCACATATAGTATATTCCTTTATAGTATTTACTAATAGTCTGGTGACATTATTTTATTTCAGAAGTACAATATCAAAATAACTGGCGGGGGAATCCCGCAGTACCGAACCCTGGTTAGTTTTTAATTTCGTGTCGCCTTAAATGAAGGACGCCATTTCCTAAAATTTTATCAAATTCTCGTTGACCCTGAAGCTACAACCATATCTGTGTCCACACATTTAACTTACTATATTAATTAAAAGTGAGTTTGAATCAGTTTGTGAGCTCAGTCTTTACCCGTGCACATTATTATGGAGCATTACAGTATGATTGGACACAGTTGTCATTGCGTTCTTTTATTTGCATACAAATGTGAAGGTTTACCACAGTGCAAGTGTCCCATTGCCTGTTGGAAATGATAGATTTAGTCCTACTATTGCACTGTTATTAGCTTTGTTTGTTCACATATCATCACACAAAGTTACACCAAGAACGTGCTCAAAGTTGCACACCTATTGTTCCTAACTACATGTATACATGAACATGTATTCATCAGATCTATGCAATGGGATGTGTAGGCTTACTTTTGGAAAAAATGTAATCTTTATTGGTAGTTATATAATATAGTTCCTCCTTCAATCCAACCTCAATATCACTAAATATAGAAATCATATTTCTTAATAAATTTATTATTTTAAATGATGTGCATTGCCAATGATGTGCAACCTCAAATGATGTGCCATCCTTAAGGGCTCGATCTTTTGCGAAGCTGCATATATCTCTTATATGTGATACTAACCTATTAGGTAGGAGATGCAGTGTACATTGTAGGTTTATACTTGGTGTAAGAATTACGCACACTAGACAGAGCCTACAATAGCCTGTCTGAGCTCAACAATGCGTCTAGACGTGACCCTTTTCAGCTGCACAAAAGCCTCAACAATGCGTTCTTACACCGACCTGTTACATATACACAAACACGTCAAATCAACCACAATATATTCCTTTATAGTAATTATGTCTCCCCAAACTATGTTGGGGGAGACATCTAGTGTTTGTGCTGTCTGTCTGTCTGGATGGATGGATGTCTGTCCGTCCCCTTGCCTTGTCTGCAAGATATCTTGAGAACTACTGGATGGAATTTCACCAAACTTGGATGGAAGCTTCATTGGGATTGCCCCCTCATTTGATTAGGTTTTGGTGTATGTGCGTGCATTCGTCCGGTGTCCGTCCGTCCGTCCCTCTACTTGTACATGTATATACAGGCCTTGTCTGCAAGATATCTTGAGAACTACTGGACGGAATTTCACCCCACTTGGATGGAAGCTTTAGTGGGATAGCCCCCTCATTTGATTAGATTTTGGTGTGTGTGCGTGTATTCATCCATGTCCGGTGTCCGTCCGTCCATCTACTTGTACATGTGTATACAGGGCTTGTCTGCAAGATATCTGGAGAACTACTGGACGGAATTTCACCAAACTTGGATGGAAGCTTCATTGGGATAGCCCCCTCATTTGATTAGGTTTTGGTGTATGTGGGTGCATTCATCCGTGTCCGGTGTCCGTCCATCCGTCCATCTACTTGTACATGTATATACAGGCCTTGTCTGCAAGATATCTTGAGAACTACTGGACGGAATTTCACCCCACTTGGATGGAAGCTTCAGTGGGATAGCCCCCTCATTTGGTTAGGTTTTGGTGTGTGTACGTGCATTCATCCATGTCCGGTGTCCGTCCGTCAATCTACTTGTACATGTATATACAGGGCTTGTCTGCAAGATATCTGGAGAACTACTGGACGGAATTTCACCAAACTTGGACGGAAGCTTCATTGGGATAGCCCCCTCATTTGATTAGGTTTCGGTGTATGTGGGTGCATTCATCCGTGTCCGGTGTCCGTCCATCCGTCCATCTACTTGTACATGTATATACAGGCGTTGTCTGCAAGATATCTTGAGAACTACTGGACGGAATTTCACCCCACTTGGATGGAAGCTTCAGTGGGATAGCCCCCTCATTTGATTAGGTTTTGGTGTGTGTGCGTGCATTCATCCATGTCCGGTGTCCGTCCGTCCGTCCATCTACTTGTACATGTATATACAAGGCTTGTCTGCAAGATATCTGGAGAACTACTGGACGGAATTTCACCAAACTTGGATGAAAGCTTCATTGGGATAGCCCCCTCATTTGACTAGGTTTTGGTGTGTGTGCATGCGTTCATCCGTGTCCGGTGTCCGTCCGTCCGTCCATCTACTTGTACATGTATATACAGGCCTTGTCTGCAAGATATCTTGAGAACTACTGGGCGGAATTTCACCACACTTGGGTGGAAGCTTCAGTGGGATAGCCCCCCTCATTTGATCATATTTTGGTGTGTGTGCGTGCATTCATCCATGTCCGGTGTCCGTCCGTCCATCTACTTGTACATGTATATACAGGGCTTGTCTGCAAGATATTTGGAGAACTACTGGACAGAATTTCACGAAACTTGGATGGAAGCTTCATTGGGATAGCCCCCTCATTTGACTAGGTTTTGGTGTGTGTGCATGCGTTCGTCCGGTGTCCGTCCATCCGTACATCTGCTTGTACATGTATATACAGGCCTTGTCTGCAAGATATCTTGAGAACTATTGGATGGAATTTCACCAAACTTGGATGGAAGCTTCATTGGGATAGCCCCCACATTTGATCAGGTTTTGGTGTATGTGTGCATGCATTCATCCGTGTCCGGTGTCTGTCCATCCGTTCATCTACTTGTACATGTATATACAATGAAAATCGCTTCTTTGTAATTAATATTTTTAGATACACAGCTTTGTTTAAGATACTTATTGCTACATTAATTTTATAGCACTTTCCCTTAAATTATGTGCCCATTCAAGGCAAGGTGGGAGGTTGGGGGAGACGTATGTTTTTGCTCAAAAAAAAACAACCAGCATAGGCTTCATGCCGGAGCGGCAACTCAAGGGTCAAAGCGGAACCTCTAGTTTATCTTCTAGTGTACGGCGCTATTCATCCTTACTTTTCGTCCAGGTTTGCGAGAATCAGAAAAGATCCAAAGCTATTATGTTCATAGTTCGCCAAAATCGAAATGGAAAAGAGAATCTCTTGTATGTCTATTATTATGTCTCCCCCAACTATGTTGGGGGGAGACATCTAGTGTTTGTGCTGTCTGTCTGTCTGGTTGGATGGATGGATGTCTGGATGGATGTCTGTCCGTCCCCTTGCCTTGTCTGCAAGATATCTTGAGAACAACTGGATGGAATTTCACCAAACTTGAATGGAAGCTTCATTGGGATAGCCCCCTCATTTGATTAGGTTTTGGTGTGTGTGCGTGCATTCATCCGTGTCCGGTGTCCGTTCGTCCGTCCATCTACTTGTACATGTATATACAGGCCTTGTCTGCAACATATCTTGAGAACTACTGGATGGAATTTCACCAAACTTGGATGGAAGCTTCATTGGGATAGCCCCCTCATTTGATTGAGTTTTGGTGTGTGTGCGTGCATTCATCCGTGTCCGGTGTCCGTCCGTCCGTCCATCTACTTGTATATGTATATACAGGCCTTGTCTGCAAGATATCTTGAGAGCTACTGGATGGAATTTCACCAAACTTGGACGGAAGCTTCAGTGGGATAGCCCCCTCATTTGATTAGGTTTTGGTGTGTGTGCGTGCATTCAACCGTGTCCGGTGTCCGTCCGTCCGTCCATCTACTTGTACATGTATACAGGCCTTGTCTGCATGATATCCTGAGAACTACTGGACGGAATTTCACCAAACTTGGATGGAAGCTTCATTGGGACAGCCCCCTCATTTGATTAGGTTTTAGTGTGTGTGCATGCGTTCATCTGTGTCCGATGTCCGTCCCTCTGTCCATGTACTTATACATGTATATGTATACAGGCCCTTTCTGCAAGATATCTGAAGAACTACTGGACAGAATTTCACCAAACTTGGATGGAAGGTTCATTGGGATAGCCCCCTCATTTGATTAGGTTTGGGTGTGTGTGTGCATTTATCCATGTCCATTGTCCGTCCGTCCATCTAATTGTTCATGTATATACAGACCTTTTCTGCAAGATATCTGGAGAACTACTCGACGGAATTTCACCAAACTTGGATGGAAGCTTCATTGGGATAGCCCCTCGTCTGATTAGGTTTTGGTGTGTGTGTGCGAGCGTTCGTTCGTCTCCAACTTCGATGGCAGCTTTATCGTGATGGCCTCCTCATCTGATTAGGTTTTGGTTTGTTTGCTTGCATCCATCTGTTTCTGATGTCCAGCTTTGTTACATGTATGTACAGGACTATACTCTTGTCTACAAGATATGTGGAGAACTACTGGATGAAATTTCACCAAACTTGAATGGAAGCTTCATTGAATTGGCCTTATGATCTAATTAGGTGTTGGTGTGAGCTAGTGCTTGCGTGGGTCCATGCAAAATGTGCTTACCTGTCTGTCCAATTTTTGTTCACTCCATATCTTGGAAACTATTGAAGGCAGATGCGTATGTTTTTCATCTTTCCTGATGTGATCAGTTTCGAAATAGTTGATGCTTCACAATTACATGTATTTCACATTGGTTGGACGCTGTAGATGGCGGCAATCCACTCATTGCTATATAAATCCCGACTCCTCACTGAGTTACTGCAACAATGAAAATCGCCTCTTTGTGATTAATATTTTTAGATGCGCAGCTTTGTTAAGGATACTTATTGCTACATTCATTTTATAGCACTTTCCCTTAAATTATGTGCCCACTCAAGGCAAGGTGGGAGGTTGGGGGAGACGTATGTTTTTGCTTAAAAAAACAACCAGCATATGCTTCATGCCGGAGCGGCAACTCAAGGGTCAAAGCGGAACCTCTAGTTTATTTTGTAAGAAAATGGATGGACAGTGGAATTCCTGAGAAGAAGCAAGATCTGCTATTTCTGAATAACCATGCAAGATTAATCAGTGTTGCCCTGAACAAGCAAACTGATGACTGGCCCTTACCATAATTAGTACTCGATGCCAAATCTCTGTTCTGAATATTCAGACTAGTTTCTGTTCTATGATAATGTGCCATTCAACAGGATTGAAAATAGATCCTTAAATATAGCATATATTATTACGTATCATACTTCAAATTATCATTTTCTGACAGACCTATACAGAAAACACTGTGATTGGCTGAATGATCTTCCAGCTTTCTTCACCAATCAATTTTCTTGTTGAAAATTTGAATTTACCAATGAAAGTGTTTCACAGCTAGAAGATTTCCCTTGATGTCACATTGATTTCTGCTTCACCAGGCCAGTATATCCCAGTGTCCAAAGTTCATGCAGACACGTTCAAAGGGTCCAAGCGAATGTTCTGTAAGCCCAAGGGTCACCTCCTGGCCATAGAGAGACACAACAGCGAAAAGACGGATGATCAGCTTCAGCGAAAGCAACAGAGCATGCTGACCAAATACAAGAAAAAGATGGCAAAATTAGCAGAGCTTGGAATAGATTATCAGCTAGATAGTATGGTAAGATGTTTTGAACTGTCATAACCATTTATCAGAGCAAGTTTCTGAACCTAAGTATTGAACTAAATTATCTATTCCCAGTTTCTTATTCTAATATGTATTATATGGAAAATTGGACACTCAGAGTGAAAAATACTGTCAGAATTAAATCTTCTATATAAGCTATCCTATTATATTCTTGTAACTCATACATTGTATAATCAAGACTATGATGAGATGCCGTGTTAAATTTAATAAAAGTAGACCGGTCAATCTATTATGATGGGCCATACCTATTTTATTTGATGATGAGGCCAGTGATAATGCTTATTTTATGGCTTAGCATTGGAGTAATCTAAATCTATTTTATAAAACGTTACAAGGAGAGGGAATTGACTTCCATTATGAGGAATTCATACAGGTCTGTTAAGTGTTAGTGGACATTTGTCGAGGCATGGCCTGTAGAACAAGATTTCTGAGGGATCAATTCCTGTCATCAGTGACCAACGATTCCTATTTTTCATATTATCATTTCGATTCATATACTCATACATTGTGGTTTGTGGGGAAACTACTCATTTTTCCAGATATTCCCCATCAGTTGTATGATCTGTGTTATTTCAGCTAAGATTACTTTGGACATTAGAACAGATTCTGAAGTAGAGACTTTGAAATGATGCACACATGCCATTTTCAATACTTTTTCAGCCGAAGGTGGACCTCGAAGAAGACAAGAAAAGGAAGGAAAAATTAAAGTCAACGAAACAGACAATCAAGGTCAAAGATACAGAGACCAGCGATGTTACACCAGTGAAAGGAACCTCAGCAGACTCTTCTCTCGACAAAGCCTACCTGTTGTTGGAGGACAGTACAGATGAGGAGATTCTCTTTAAGACTCCACCAAATACTATCAAATCCAGCACATTACCATCCCCCAGGTCTGTCGGCATGTCAGCAAGAAAGAGAAAGAGTGCAACTCCATCAGATGTGAAAATGTTGAGAGATAAACCACCAAGAAGAAGTAGCCGTGGTAGTTTAACAATGGCAAAGTCACCCACATGTAAGAGGCCTTCATCAGAGAGGAAAGGTGATGCTGGATCAAACCCTGTAGTGCCATTGGTACAATTAGAAATGAGTGAGTCTGGATCGGGTGGACAGAAGAAACGTAGAAAGTCCACACCAGGTGTCCGAGCAAATCTGACAGGACACAAGGAAATGAAACTCTCCAACGTTGATAAAGATAGCAGAAAAACAAAAGCTAAAAAACTGTCTTTGTGAAATAGGTTTATGTTTGCATCATGTTAATGAGAACATTAAATAAAGAATCACTATCACATTGTCACTTCTTTTATTAACAGTTGGTGAATAAGATTTGTTACTTGACATATTACACTATTCAGTTTTGTCTACTGTGTATTTCGAAGAATGGTTCAAGTCTAATTCTCTTAAATTAAATAATTATGCCAACTAGAGGGGGGGCATATAGCGATCTTTGTCCGTCTGTCTGTCCGTCTGTCCATCCGTCCGTCCGTCTGTCCGTCCGAATTTCTTGTCCGCGCAATATCTCGGTTAATATTTGATGGACGAGATTGAAACTTGCATGGAATGTGGCCAGGGCCTCGTAGATGTGCAGCGTTGAGTTTTTCCCGAGTTCCGGTATAATTTTCAAGAGTTATGGCCCTTTTTCTTGAATCACTGTGAATGAGACTTGTCCGGGCTGGACAAGGTTCGCACACTCCTTGACAATCCTGGAAAATGAAAATGTAATTTCCAGCACTGGAAAATCCTGGAAAAACAAGATTACTCCTTGAAACTCCTGGAAAATTAACATTTGTGGTTTCGCTATATAGATATAAAACTGAACGTAGTCATCGAATGTTTCTTCAAAAGTTCACGAGTTCGTCGCCGTAAATGGTATGAAAAAAGAAAAAAAAAGAAAAAAAAGAAAAAAAGAAAAAAAAAAGAAAAAAAGAAGAAAGGGATCTAACATTCGTTGCCAAATCAAATAGCCTTCGAGCCTCAGCACAGAAAAAGGCAGGAGAGCTTCAACGAGTTCAGAAAGAACTGGATGAAAATCTACTGAAACTGAAGTCCATGTAGTCCAAATTGAAGTCCAAATTCATTTCTATAAGACAGTAGTAGACAAATGTCTCTGTCACAGTTGTTGAAATCTCGAAAGAACAATTGGACACTGCAAATGGATACCATTTTGCTTGTAAAAAAAATGAATAAACTCTGTTGAAATCTAATTTTGATGAGATCCTTTATTTCTTCGAGTCAGTCGAACAATGTTCTTCAAGCGTAAAAAATATACATTATGATGTAGAATTCTATACAGGGACTCCTGGAATCTGGTAAATAACTCCTGGAAAACTCCTGGAATTTTAAGTGTTCTGAGTTGTGCACACCTTGCTGGATCTTGGTTAATATTGTATGGACAAGTATGAAATTTGCATGATATGTGGTCAGTGCCCCACAGTTGTGCAGCGTAAAGTTTCACCTACGTTTCGCTTATATTTTCAAGAGTTATGGCCCTTTGTTCCTGAATTCTCCGTGAATTGGGACTTGTCCGGGCTGGATCTCGGTTAATATTGTATGGACAATTTTGAAATTTGCAGTATATGTTGTCAGTGCCCTGTAGTTGTGCAGCGTGAAGTTTCTCCGCGTTTCGCATATATTTTCAAGAGTTATGGCCCTTTTTTCTTCAATTTTTTTGTAAATTGGGACTTGTCCAGGCTGGATCTCGGTTAATATTTTATGGACAATTATGAAATTTGCAGGATATGTGGTCAGTGCCCTGTAGTTGTGCAGCGTGAAGTTTCTCCAAATTTCGCGTATATTTTCAAGAGTTATGGCCCTTTTTTCTTCAAATCTTTGTAAATTGGGACTTGTCCAGGCTGGATCTCGGTTAATATTTTATGGACAGTTATGAAATTTGCAGGATATGTGGTCAGTGCCCTGTAGTTGTGCAGCGTGAAGTTTCTCCAAATTTCGCGTATATTTTCAAGAGTTATGGCCCTTTTTTCTTCAAATCTTTGTGAATTGGGACTTGTAGGGCTGGATCTCGGTTAATATTGTATGGACAAGTATGAAATTTGCATGATATGTGGTCAGTGACCCATTGGTATGCAGCGTGAAGTTTCTCTGCTTTCGGTTATATTTTCAAGAGTTATGGCCCTTTGTTTATCAAACCTAAGTGAATGGGATATATTTATTTGTCCAGGCTGGATCTCAGTCCATAACCGATTTGGACCAGGAAAATGGCTATGTTATTCTACATTCCAAAGCAGACAACATAGGTCCTGAAGTATGAAATTGCCCCAAAAAGAGTGAATTGGGTGCAAAAGTCAAAGTTCACCGATTGCTTCATAATTTCACCACAATATACTCCCAAGGAATGTAGGTCTCATAACCAGGTCACATTTTTATACGCCCGCCCAAAAGGCGGTCGTATTATGGGATGGCGGTTTCCGTCCGTCTGTCCGTCTGTCCGTCTGTCCGGTTCTCGTGTCCGGTCTATATCTGGGACAGTTTCCTATCCACAGCTCCAATTTTTGGTGAGTGGATACCCTACGGGGAGACGATGTGTCGCATACCAAAATGAAGGTCGAGGTCACAGGTCAAAGGTCACTGGCCTAGAAAACAGGAAATCACTGAAGTGTTCGTGTCCGGTCTATATCTGTGAACGTTTTCTATCCACAGTTGCAATTTTTTGTGAGTGGATACGCCAGGTGGAGACGATGTGTCGCGTACCAAAATTAAGGTCGAGGTCAGAGGTCAAAGGTCACTGTTGTCAAAAATCAGGAAATCATTGATCGTTGACAGTTTTCTATCTACAGTTCTAATTTTTGGTGAGTGGATGCCCTAGGGGGGAACGATGTGTTGCATATTAAATGTAGGTCAAGGTCAGAGGTCAAAGGTCAGTGTGATCGAAAAATCAGGAAATCGTTAAAAAATTCTTATTTTTTGTGAGTGGATTCAATAGGCGGAAATGAAGTGATGCATAACAAAAATTAGGTCAAGGTCAAAGGTCACTGACCCCAAAATTAGGAAATTATTAAAAATAACATTTTTTGTGTCCATTGAGAAATTGAGGGGAGACGGTTTGTCATGTACCAAAATTTAGGCCAAGGTCAAAGGTCAAGGTCACTGTGACCCCAAAAGCAGGAAATCATTAAAAATATGATTTTTTGTGTCCATTGAGAAATTGAGGGGAGACGGTTTGTCATGTACCAAAATTTAGGCAACGGTCAAGGTCACTGTGACCCCAAAATCAGTAGATACATTAAGGAGACACAATGTGTCACATACCAAAATGTAGGTCAAGGTCAAAGGTCAAGGTCACGGTGACCCCAAAATTGTGAAATTGTTAAAAATCATGATTTTTTGTGTCCATTGAGAAATTGCGGGGAGACGGTTTGTCATGAACCAAAATTTAGGCCAAGGTCAAAGGTCAAGGTCACTGTGACCCCAAAATCAGGAAATCATTAAAAGTCCTGATTTTTTGTGTGCATTGATAGATTGAGGGAAGAAGATGTGTTTGTCATGAACCAAAATTGAGGTCAAGGTCAAAGGTCAAGGTCACTGTGACCCCAAAATCAAGAAATCATTAAAAGTCACATTTTCATATGCCTGTCGAAGACGAGGTCATGTAATGCGATGTTGCGTTCTGTTCATTCATCCATTAACATTTGTTGTCCATGCGATAGCTCTAGTTTCAAGGTATGGATTGGTACCAAACTTTGAGTATACCTTACTCGCATGGCAAAGTGGAGCCATACATACGAGATCAATTTGTCAAAGGTCTAGGTCGCAGTCCCCCAAAACTGAATCAAGCTTAGCTGACTAAATGTGTTGGAATATTGTTGGAATATTCAAGTCTTTCCCCTGCATGTATATGATATTGTTCTGTGGGGTTGTCTCCCATGTTTGAAACGCTTCATTTAGTTAAACTGTTGTGAAATAAAAACCATACATTTACTAATTTAACGGGAAAAGGAGTCCTTTATGAACTTCACACCTGTTTATTAACTCAAGAACAAAGGTTTACTTCATCACTTTCTTCTTCCTTCATGAAAAATTTTCTCGTCTGAAAGGAATCTATTTGCAGGAAAACTACTAATTTCTTGTGTTTGACTATTGTCGATTTCAGTGTGGGATATGTGAGCTCTCAGCTCTTGCTTCAAGGTCAACCAGTTACCAAGAGTTAAGCTCATTTTAGTTTATCATTCAATGTAAGATGTGATATATGTTACATTCTCATAAGCAAAAAATTGTAGACCTTTCTCCGGATTGCTAGATCAATTGGAATCAAGGCTATTAAACAACCTTGAAATGTGAACCAATGTAATTCCAGATATACGGGCGTATATTGAAGCCCCTTGGGCTCTTGTTGGATTTGGCGAAAGCCCTGGTGACCATCTTGCATTGAAACATCGTTTTATCACTTGTTAGTTGATACTTGGAATATGTATTGTGTGAGGCATGGCAAAAAAAGTGACCGAAAGAGAATTTTTATAATTATCCAAATTAGGCCTCCACCAATCGTTGATCCTACATAAGTTTTGTGGAATTCTAAATATCTCATTCGAGGTAGTTTAACAGCTTTTATAAAATCGAAGAGCTGTATTACCTTGAGGAAAAACTGGGCCCACTCTCTAAAATGTTTATAATTGTAAATTCCACGCACATGATGAAGGGGTGATGTTTAATTATATTTACACCCAAGAAACTTGGGACTTGGTACATTGGGCACCAAATCGTAAACAGATGGCGGAGTGAAGCCCATATTAATTATTGGAACCTTGGGGCAAGACTCTAGCTTGTCATTTGGATCGTTGTTATTCAAATCAGTCATTCGACCACTCGGAGATACAGACTAGTGAGCATGAACGGTTGATCACCAGAAACGGAGTCCATGTTATTTAAATTAACACTAGGAACTGTAAAAGTTGCAGAAAAAAGTGTAGCCCCAGAGAATGAAACAATCTGACAAATCGTTTTAGTCACCTGTAAGCTCATTTTCCCTTTGGTGCAATTTATTTTGAATTATCAGCTGTAATGAGGACACAGTTTATGAAAAGTAGACTTCACTTCTATGAAATCCACTGTAGGTATCTCAAACGAGCTGTAGTCGTCGGACATATTATGTGATGGCGATGTCTGTCTGTCCTGCCGTCCGTCGGTTCATTCGTGTCTGGTCTATATCTGGGACAGTTTTCTATCAGGAGTTCCATTTTTCTGTGAGTGGATACCCTACAAGGAGACAATGTGTTGCATACCAAAATGGAGGTTGAAGTCGAAGGTCACTGGCCTGAAAATCGGGAACTCATTGAACCTTTCATGTCCGGTCTATGTGTATGACAGATTTCTATCCACAGTTGCAGTTTTTTGTGACTAGATGCACTAGGCGGAGAGATGTGGCGTAAAACAAAACTGAGGTCAAGGTCAAAGGTCACTGACCTAAAAATGAAGAAATCCCTGATCATTGACAGTTTTCAATCTACAGTTCCAATTTCTGGTGAGTGGATTCCCTAGCAGGAGATTAGGTCAAGGTCAGAAAGGTCAAGGTCAGAAGTCAAAGTCCACTCTGACCTAATAATCAGGAAATCAATAAAAATATTTTTTTTGTGTCAGTAGATACATTAGGGGGACATGATGTGTCACATGTCAAAATATAGGTCAGGGTCACTGTGACCCCAAAATCATGAAATTGTTTAAAATCATGATTTTTGTGTCCATTCAGGAGAGATGTGTCATATACCATAATTTAGGTCAAATGTCACAAGACAAGGTCACTATGACCCCAAAATCAGGAAATCATTAAAAGTCACATTTTGTGCCCGTCGAAGACGAAGTCGAGTAAATTATGCAATGGCAAGTTCTGTCCTTCGATCCATCCATTGACATTTGTTTTATGTGACACATCTCCAATTCCAAGGTATGGACTGGTACCAACCTTTGGGTATACTTACGGGGGAATGAGAAACTATTCATTTCAAGGTCAAACGTCAAGGTCACAGTACCCAAAAACTGAATTCAGTTTAACGGACTATATTGTCAGGTTGGACTATTCAGAGTTGTCTCCCTCACATGTATGTGGCATTTGTCCTGTGGAATTGTCTCCCCTGCTTGATACATTTTTATACGCCCGCCAAAAGGCGGACGTATTATGTGATGGCGGTGTCCGTCTGTGCGTCCCTCGTGTCCGGTCTATATCCTTCACAGTTTTCCATCTACAGTTCTAATTTTTGGTGAGTG
Source organism: Hanleya hanleyi (assembly GCA_036873755.1). Taxonomy (NCBI): domain Eukaryota; kingdom Metazoa; phylum Mollusca; class Polyplacophora; order Lepidopleurida; family Hanleyidae; genus Hanleya; species Hanleya hanleyi. Next base: position 33,650 of record JAVTVY010013457.1, read on the forward strand.
GATACCTTACGGAGAGACGATGTGTCGCGTACCAAAATGAAGGTCGAGGTCAGAGGTCAAAGGTCACTGGCCTAAAATAAACAGGAAATCACGTAAGTGTTCATTTCCGGTCTATATCTGTGAACGTTTTCCATCCACAGTTGCAATTTTTTTGTGAGTGGATAGGCTAGGTGGAGACGTGTCGCATATCAAGATTGAGGTCGAGGTCAGAGGTCAATAGTCACTGTTGCCTAAAGTCAGGAAATCATTGATCATTGACAGTTTTCTGTCTACAGTTCTAATTTTTGGTGAGTGGATGCCCTAGGGGGAACGATGTGGTCAAAGGCCAGTGTGACCGAAAAATCAGGAAATCGTTAAAATTTTTAAAATTTTTGTGAGTGGATTCGATAGGGGGAAATGAAGTGTCGCATACCAAAAAAATAGGTCAAGGTCAAAGGTCAATAACAATTTTGGTGTGAGTAGATACATCAGGGGGACACAATGTGTCACCTACCAAAATGTAGGTCAAGGTCTCTGCGACCCCAAAATCGTGAAAATGATAAAAATAATTGAGAAATTACGGGGAGTTGTTTTGTCGTGTACCAAAATTTAGATCGAGGTCACTGTGATCCCAGAATAAAGGTCAAAGGTCAATGTGACCTAAAATCAGGAAATCATTAATAATTACTAATTTTTAGTGAGTGGATTCAGTAGGGGGAAATGAAGTGTCGCATACCAAAAATTAGGTCAAGGTCAAAGGTCAGTGACCCCAAAAATCTGGAAATTATTAAAAATAACATTTTCTTGTCAGTAGATACATTAGGGGGACACGATGTGTCACATACCTAAATGTAGGTCAAGGTCACTCTGACCCCAAAATCGTGAAATTGTTAAAAATCATGATTTTTTGTGTCCATTGAGAAATTACGGGGAATGGTTTGTCAGGTACCAAAATTTAGGTCAAGGTCAATAGTCAAGGTCACTGTGACTCCAGAATCATGAAATCTTTGACACTTTTGTCAGTAAAAAACATTTTTTTGTGTCAGTAGATACGTTAGGGGAACATGATGTGTCACGTACCAAAATGTAGGTCCAGACCGAACGTCAAGGTCACTGACCCCCAAAATCATGAAATTTATAAAAATCATGATTTGTTTGTGTTCACTGATACATTGAGTGAAGACGATGTGTCGTGAACCAAAATTTAGGTCAAGGTCACTGTGACCCCAAAATCAGGAAATCGTTAAAAATAACTTTTTCTCTGCCAGTAGATACACTAGAGGGACATGATGTGTTACATACCAAAATGTGGGTCAAAGGTCAAGGTCACTGTGACTCCAAAATCAAGAAATCGTTAAAAAAGTCACATTTTCATATGCATGTCGAAGACTAGGTCGTGTAATGACATGTTGCGTTCTGTCCATTCATCCATTAACATTTGTTGTGCAAAAACTATCCTTAAACAACCTTGAAATTTGGACCAATGTAATTCCAGATATACCGGCGTTTATTGAACCCTATTGGGCTGTTGTTGAAACTGCTACATTCAGTTAAGCTCATGTGAAATAAAAACCATGCATTTACTAATTTAACTGGGAGAGGGGGCCTTTCAGGAACTTTATATCTGTTTATTAACTGAAGAACAAAAGTTTACTTCATCACTTTCTTCACATTTTTCTTCTTTCATGAAAAATGTTCTCACCTGAAAGGAATCTATTTGGAGGAGAATTAATACTTTCTTTTGTTTGACCATTCGTTTGATTTCAGTGTGGAATATGTGAACTCTTTGCTCTTGTTTCAAGGGAGGGAGAGAGAGAGAGAATTAAGGTTTAACGTCGCATTCAGCAATATTTCAGCAATATAGCGACGATCTTGTTTCAATGTCACCTAGTTACCAAAAGTTAAGCCCCTTTTAGTTCATCATTGAATATAAGATATCATAAGTGTTACATTCTCGGGCCAGTGTAATTTCAGATGTATGGGCATATGTTGAAGCCCCTTGGACAAAAGGGCTTTGTATATTGTCATCGTGTTCGTGTATACATCTGTCTCCATTTTCTCATTACCACCATATCTCAAGAATGACTGCACCAAATTTAAATCACATATGCACATGGTCACAGTACAGATGCCTGCTGCAAAACGACTTGATTGACCAAATGTTTTTTGGGTCACCACCCCATTAATTTGTCAACAATTGCTTGTATGCCTTGGACCTCCAGACTATTTCACACATGCATGTGATAATAGAGCAGGAATCTATTGAAATGTTAGTGACATCCTATTTTTTTCTGGGTCATTGTGTCAAATTTGTCCATTTGTCACCAATGTTTGTTACCACAATATCTCAGGAATGATATTAGGCCTAGGCTCTTGACCACCAGATCAAACTGTCAATTTGTCACAAATTGATTATCTGAAGGATAAAAGCTTAAATAACACATCCATGCGGGCACTAAAAAAATGTCTATCGAAAATCATACGAGACGAAATATAAATGAAAGTAACTGCCAACATGGTCACATAGTTCTCATGCGCATTTCTGCTGTTTTGCTTCAGCTTCTTCGGAGAGGAAGTGTATATATATATATATTTACAGAGTCAAAGTTGGTTCTTTCATCACCAGTTGCATTGTAGCCTACTGATGCACAACTGATAAGGACTAGGCTAACTGAACTTTCACTATACACAATGGACTTTGGTTACAACGGAAAGTGTCTTGGAATTGTGTACAATACAAATGTTGTGGCGTGTCGACCCTTATCACCGAGTCCTGTTTCTCTTAAGCTGAGCATGGTCTCGCTGGTTTCGTTCTCAATGGCAATGTCAGGTTGAACCTGATCCCAGTGTCAGGTGGGTAGGCAATGCCACTTCTTTCCCTAACATCATCATGGTAGGGGACTGGCCGGTGGACTCGTGAGCTGTGACAGGACAGCGGTACAGAAATATTCAGGTTCCAATCATAACATGCTGCATCTGTGCATAGTCCAGTTAAAATGTTTAACCATGCCATTGGCCTGAGGGTAGTAAGCTGTGGTCCACATGCTCTTAACCCCACAACCCAGCACATTCCCTTGAACAATTTCCTTGGTCAGACAAGATGACGGTGGGTACCCTAAACCTGAAAATATACGAATCTACCATGGCTTGCACACCAGTGCTGGCTTCTTTATTCGGGAGGGTGACTGCTTTCATCCATCTCCGATCACCACTATGTGAGAATTTCCCTGTTCCGTATCTAGTAGAGACGAAAGGATGTCCTATCGCTAAACATTTACTGGGACTTCCATGTCAATTTGCCTTGTGTGATGCATCGATTTTTCATCGTGCACACGTGTCGCATGCCCTACACAATTGCCAGCCATCCCGCTGTAACCCTGGCTACATGCATTTGTCTCACCTTACTTTTTTATTACATTCAGGTAGTACCTTCCTCAAGGATCTGGGTACCACAAATAGGCACCTAGTATATTTTCCTCTGTGGTCGTATGTCACACCATCGACACACGAATGTCAGATCTTTCATCGACAGAGTTCGGTAGGCTTCCCAGAGGACATTCCTCACAGGTCGGATCCACTCAGCAACTGCTTCAGTCTTCTCTGGGTCCAATATGGCATTTCCCAAATACGGTCGGCAGTCACACATTTTTGTCCTCCGCCACGAAGTGGTGAATGGACTTGGAAATGCTAGCCGTTCGTCCTTCTGTCCGTCCGTCCCACATCTTGTGAACGCGATATCTCGAGAAAAATTTCGCCGATCAACTTCAAATTGAGAAGGTGCTTCACATCAGTTAGACGGCCATTGGTATTGATTTTCACTGAGGTACGTAATCCAAGATGGCGGCCATTGACCATATTGGATTCCATCATGTGCATCTTATGAACGCGATATCTTGAGAACAATTCGACCAATCAGCTTCAAACTTGAGAAGGTACTTCACATCAGTAAGACGACCATTGGTATTGATTTTCACTGAGGTGCGTAATCCAAGATGGCTGCCATTGATCATATTAGATTCCTTCCGTCTCACATCTTGTGAACGCGATATCTCGAGAACAATTCGACCAATCGACTTCAAACTTGAGAAGGTGTTTCACATCAGTTAGGCGGTCATTGGTATTGATTTTCACTGAGGTACGTAATCCAAGATGCCTGCCATTGACCATATTGGATACCATCCGTCTCGCATCTTGTGAACGCGATATCTCGCGAACAATTCGACCAATCGACTTCAAACTTGAGAAGGTGCTTCACATCAGTTACACGGCCATTGGTATTGATTTTCACTGAGGTACGTAATCCAAGATGGCTGTCATTGACCATATTGGATTCCATCTGTCCCACATCTTGTAAACGTGATATCTCGAGAACAATTCGACCAATCGACTTCAAACTTGAGAAGGTGCTTCACATCAGTTAGTCGGCCATTGGTATTGATTTTCACCGAGGTAAGTAATCCAAGATGGCTACCATTGACCATATTGGATTCTATCCGTCCCACATCTTGTGAACGCGATATCTCGAGAACAATTCGACCAATCGACTTCAAACTTGAGAAGGTGCTTCACATCAGTTAGACGGCCATTGGTATTAATTTTCACTGAGGTACGTAATCTAAGATGGCTGTCGTTGACCATATTGGATTCCATCTGTCCCACATCTTGTAAACGTGATATCTCGAGAAAAATTCAAACTTGAGAAGGTGCTCCTCATCAGTTAGACAGCCATTGGTATGGATTTTCACTGAGGTACGTAATCCAAGATGGCTGCCATTCACCATACTGGATTCCGTCCGTCCCACATCTTGTGAACGCGATATCTCGAGAAAACTTTGACCAATCGACTTCAAACTTGAGAATGTGCTTCACATCAGTTAGGCGGTCATTGGTATGAATTTTCACTGAGGTACGTAATCCAAGATGGCTGCCATTGACCATATTGGATTCCGTCCGTCCAACATCTTGTGAATGCGATATCTCGAGAACAATTCCACCAATCGACTTCAAACTTGAGAAGGTGCTTCACATCAGTTAGGCGGCCATTGGTATTGATTTTCCCTGAGATACGTAATCCAAGATGGCTGCCATTGACCATATTGGATTCAATCCGTCTCTCATCTTGTGAACGCGACATCTGGAGAAAAATTCGACCAATCGACTTCAAACTTGAGAAGGTGCTTCACATCAGTTAGACGGCAATGGGTATTGATTTTCATTGAGGTACGTAATCCAAGATGGCTGCCATTGACCCTATTGGATTCCATCCGTCCCACATCTTATGAACGCGATATCTCGAGAACAATTCGACCAATCAACTTCAAACTTGAGAAGGTGCTCCACATCAGTTAGACGGCCATTGGTATGGATTTTCACTGAGGAACGTAATCCAAGATGGCTGCCATTGACCATATTGGATTCCGTAAGTCTCACATCTTGTGAACGCGATATCTCGAGAACAATTCGACCAATCGACTTCAAACTTGAGAAGGTGCTACACATCAGTTAGACGGCCATTGTTATTGATTTTCACTGAGGTACGCAATCCAAGATGGCTGCCATTGACTATATTGGATTCAGTCCGTCCTGCATCCTGTGAACACGATATCTTGAGAACAATTTGACTAATCAACTTCAAACTCGAGAAGATGCTTCACATCAGTTAGATGGCCATTGTTATTGATTTTCACGGAGGTACGTAATCCAAGATGGCTGCCATTTACCATTTCCCAAGATGACTGCCATTGCCCATCTTGGATTCCTTCCGCCCCGCATCTTGTGAACACGGTATCATGAGAACAATTCATCCGATTGACTTCAAACTTGAGAAGGTGCTTCACATCAGTTAAACGGCTATTGGTATTGATTTTCATTGAGGTAGTATGTAATCCAAGTTGGCTGCCAATGAGCATCTTGGATTCCGTCTGTCCTGCATCTTGCGAATACGGTATCTTGAGAACAATTGGTCCGATGGACTTCAAACTTGAGAAGGTGCTTCACGGTACGTAGTCCAAGATGGCTGTCATTGACCTTCTTGGATTCCGTCCATCCCGCATGTTGTGAACGCGGTATCGTGAGAACAATTCGTTCCATTGATTTCAAACTTGAGAAGGTGCTTCACATCTGTTAAACGGCAATTGGTATTGATTTTCATTGAGGTAGTGTGTAATGCAATATGGCTGCCATTGGCCATCCTGCATTTTACTCACCCATATTGTATCCATCTGTGTTGTGAACGCGATATTTTGAGATCTATTCCACCCATCGATATGTAAACCTCACCGTCCACAAATACATATACAACTACAGACTTGCATTCCAGTGTTACACTACCCATTACTACTACCCAAACCTCCTCAACTTGTCTCAACAATTCCAGATAAACGTCTCCTTCCACATACACATATCCACTTTCCAAGTTATATTTAAGGAGATATTGGAAGGGTATATGCTGTACGCTCTCGAACAGGTTACTTGGCGGAGGACCTGCTAGCTACTCAGCTTGAGAAGGCTTGATTTTCAGTTCATTGTAATTAGTCGCCAAAATACCTCTTCCAGTCATTTCAATATCTCTGCAAAGGTTCGGCCAAACACAATAATGTCGTCTATATATAGCATGATCTTTTAGTATTATAGACCCGAAAGGACTGATTCCATGAGCCGCTCAAATGTACCTGGGCATTGCATAGCCCAATTAGGCATCACCCGAAACTGGTAAAGACTTCTCTGGGTTTAAAATGCCATCTTGCATTTATCTTCTTGAAGCACCCCCACTTGCCAGTATCTGGACCAGGCTGATGCCTCCAGTGCATCTCAGAAATAGTGAATCCAGGGCAACGAATACGCACACTTTTCGATGATTTTAATTACAGCCGGACAATCCACACAAAGGGCACGCGGCCATCATTTTTCTAGACCAAGACTACAACTGTTCACTGTCATGTTGATAGCTCATTGAATGCCCTTATGATGCATACCGTCCACTTACTGATCTACCACGTCTCGGGCATAGATATAGACGAAGCATTCCCCATCATTATATGGTCTTGGGCCATGGTAGTTCTGTGCAGGTCGTAATCAGATTGGTATTCTCCAGCAGCAGGTCCATCACCCGAACTGCTTATGGAATGGAGAGCTTCTTGGTTGACCTTTCTGGCAGTTCTACCGATGATATTGTTTCAGCCCTCAGTACCACTGTGTCATTGGAAGGGGTCATAACACCGACGCACTTCAGTGTCCCACAGCTTCGATTTCTCGTTGACCACTTCCGCATTGCACTGATGTCTACTCCAGAAGCCGTGCCAATGTATGACATTGAACGACAAGTCTCCGATCAGGGTGGTATGTTTTCTCTTCGTACCCCCACTGTTGACAGCTATATTAAAAGCTGGTATGGTAGACCTCTCAACGGAGCTAGCTGGTTCCCAAATCGTCCAACTCATAATGGACACTAACCCTCCAGTGTCAACGCAGGCCATCACATCAACCCTTTCCATCCATGCTTCAAGGTGTAGATTGACACTTGATTCAGCTCGACGAGAGGATGGTACGAACGTCCCAGTTCTGTTTTCGGAGCGAGGGGTGGAACAAGCGAGGCTAGACGTGTTAAGTTGGGAATCTGTGTACACTGCCACTGCGCGGGAATTGAGTCCACCCATGTTCCCCGGATTGCCTCCTGCCTTGGGACAGCTGCCGTCCACGACCACGTCTTCCATATCCCCCGGCTGGGCCTCTGCATTATTTCCTGCGGATTGTCGCCATTTCCTTCTGCAGATTATCCACCCATCTCTAGCCCATTAGCTTCATCTCCAACATCTTCCATCCGATCGGCGGCTGATCTAGGTGTAGGATGCTCCCGTTTTTGCTGACAGGACAGTTTCCTTCAGCATCTTATGATGGGACTGTCACACTTTAAATCGGATCTCTCGCAACATCCGCTGTTTGGGCAGATACATAGAGTGCAGTCCACACCTAAATGATGTGCGGCTAAAAACAGGCATGGGTTCGGGTCTTCGGAAATAAATAGATGTAAAATCTTTTTCAGAAACCCAGTAAATGTATATAATTTCTAAATGGGCACACTCATGCCTTATTTCAGGAGACGAGTGAGCTGTTGTACTTGAAAAGGAAGGACTTGTGATCCTCCTTAAACCTTCAACTTTTCTGAAAAACTGTATGAAAATGTGTCAAATTCGACCCGCAACCCAGAGAAAACGTATGAAATGATTTTCTTTTTATGCATGTTTCCCGTCCAACGGACATTTTAGAATTGTAGAAAAAAAACGGAGTCGACCTACTCGTTTTTTGTAAAATTTTATCGCCATAAACGAATCTCTCCGAAAAAGTGTTGATTTTGGCCTGCCAGATATTCAATTGCGAACACGAAAGTGGCGCGTGAGTGCGATCAACAAGCAATTGTTATATCCTAGTTTGGACATATGGTTAAATCCAGCAGGGTGATACTGTATATAGATATCAGTTAGTAGAAAGGGGAGAAGAATTACCATTCTGTCAAAAACGAAATGAAATTATGGAGTGACCACTTTGTGCGAAACCGTGGCAAGTGTGGACTGCACCTATAGTGGAGTGATCCTGTGAAACGAATCATGCGCCATATACTATTGAATTCTGCTGACAGGTGTTAGATTTCTGTAATTTTACCTCCCCGAACTATGTTGGGGGGAGACATCTAGTGTTTGTGCTGTCTGCCCTGTGTCTGTGTCCCCTTTCCTTATCTGCAAGATATTTAGTTAGTAGAAAGGGAAGAAGAATTACCATTCTGTCAAAAACGAAATGAAATTATGGAGTGACCACTTTGTGCGAAACCGTGGCAAGTGTGGACTGCACCTATAGTGGAGTGATCATATGAAACGAATCATGCGCCATATACTATTGAATTCTGCTGACAGGTGAGAATTCTGTAATTTTACCTCCACGAACTATGTTGGGAGGAGACATCTAGTGTTTGTGCTGTCTGTCCTGTGTCTGTGTCCCCTTTCCTTATCTGCAAGATATTTTGAGAACTACTGGACGTAATTTGACCAAACTTGGATGGAAGCTTCATCGTGATAGCCCCTCATCTGATTAGGCTTGGTGTGTGTCTATGTGTGTGTGTGTGCGTGCGTGCGTGCGTTCGTTCGTCCGTCCGTGTCCGGTGTCCGTCCGTCCGTCTATCTACTTCTACATGAATGTACAGGTCTCGCCTGCAAGATACCTGGGAAACTACTGAATGGAATTTCACTAAACTTGGATGGAAGTTTCATTGGAATGGCTCCCTCGTCTGATTAGGTTTTGATGTGTGTGCGTGCGTTCTACAGTGTTCGTTCATCCGCCCATCTACTTGTACATATATATACATGCCTTGTCTTCAAGATATCTGGAGAATTACTGGACGAAATTTCACCAAACTTGGATCGAAGCTTCATTGGAATGGCCTCATCTGATCAGGTTTTGGTATGCGTGCATGCGTTCGTCCGTCCATCTACTTCTACCTGTATATACAGGCCTTGTCTGCAAGATATCTGGAAAAATGCTTGATGGAATTTCACTAAACCTTGATGCAATTGGAATGGCTTCCTCATCTGATTAGGTTTTGATGTGACGGCGTGCTCCGGTGTCAGTCCGTCTTTCCAGTTGTACATGGATAGGCCTTGTCCTCAAGATATTTGGAGAACTACTGGACAGGATTTCACCAAACTTGGATGGAACCTTCAGTGTGATAGCCTCCTAATCTGATTAGGTTTTGGTGTGTCTGTGTTTGTCCGTCCGTGTCGGTTGTCCGCCGTCTTTTACATGTATGTACTGGTCTTGCTGCAAGATATGTGGAGAACTACTAGATGAAATTTCACCAAACTTGAATGGAAGCTTCATTGGAATGGCCTCCTCATCTGATTGAGTTTTGGTGTGATAGCCTGCGTGGGTCCTAGCCTGCGTGTGTCATAGCCTGCGTGGCTCCATGTATGATGTCCATGTGGCTCTCTGTCCTATTTTCGTTCACTCCATATCTTGGAAACTACTGAAGGCAGATGCTTGAAATCCTACCCATTAGAGCATGTATTTTATATGTGTGCCTTTTGTATGTTTTTCTTCTTTCCTATAATGTGATAAGTTTTTATTGATTGATGCTTCACAATTATTTCACATTTGTTGGGCGCTGTAGCTGTCCGGAAATCCACCCATTGCTTCAAATCCCGACTTCTCACTGGGCTACTGCAACAATAAAAATCGCCTCTGCGCACTGGCAGGTGACCATCGACCATAATTTCTTGGGGGCATTAAATTAGTATCTGCCTATCTTACAACGCTGAGCATAACTCACATATTTTCAATTTAGTAACCAAAATATTTATTAAGAGCAGCATAATAATCCTTTCTTCCAAAAATATATACCAATTCCAGACTACTCTTGTCCAATCAGAAACCGCCTTCAATCGCTATCGCTATTACGACCCCAATTGGGTGAGCAGCATGAGTTTTTTAACATGTCTGTTGCCAAAAGGGGAAGATTATTTTCTTCTACAAGATGGCTGTACATGGATAGTCACACATGCCCAGCTAAATCATATCGTAGTTAGTTGACTCGTCGCTATATGGCCGAAATAGTGCTGAACGCGACGTTAAAATCTAACTCACTCATTCAATCGCTATTATGCCTCGACCGCGCATGCGTAGCATGATGTCACATTCAGGCCAAGCCATCCCACTTGTATTCTACTCGACGAGGGTTTCAAGATGAGACCCTCCACGACCCCTCACGACCATTATCGGCCCATCTAGACCGATCAGACGTTTTTTTTTCCATCAGTTTTAGTTTAGAAGTCCGTTTTTCGCATTTTAATTTTCTGGAAAATCCTAATTTTGCATCTAACCCCACCAAAACGTGACCGACCGTTTCCAGCACGTGATTCCACAATTTTATTTATTATTTTTCCACAATAGAAAATCCTAGTTTTACATCCACTTCAGAACGTCATGTGCACTCGGGATCGGCCTCTAGTGAATGAATATGATTTAACGTCGCTTTCAACACTATTTCGGTCATATCAAGAGATTTGGTTTCTATTCCTTTTCACAGCCGGAAACCACACGGGTGGGTCGTATTCCTTTAACATCCGGGAACCCCACGTATGCCCCAGTTAGTCGCCTCTTACGACAAGCTCGCTGAGGAGCTGAGGTCTGTTCTTACCAGAACCTGGACTGTGCACAATGATACCCTAGGTCAATCCACAGGAACCCCACGGGGCAGGATCGGCCTCGATGAGCGCTTCACGTTGACACCCTCTTCGAAACCGTAGGACCCCTATGAGCCCACCTTGACTCATTTAAAGGTAGATTTCCCCATATGTTTCGGCGTAAAGTTCGTGTTTCCGCTATTCAGAGGTCCAGGAAAGATCCTAACTCTTCTACCCGTCTATTATTTGACCCAAAGTCCTCTCACCACATTTCCATACCAACCCCAGGTCCAAGGTCAAGGGCCGTGACCTCATGACGCTCCATTATGCCCTTTCTACGCCTCCGCCGCACAAAAAATAAGAGATTTCCACTTTATATACTATATTTGTATTTTTGTTGCTATAAGAACAGCAACGATTTGAAATAGACGCAGACTTTGAATCGATTACAAAAGAATGAACAGTACATGTTATATAAACAAAATAATATTTTATTTCCCATATAATATGTACAAACCTAGACTCTGGCATGAAAAACATTAAAACAAACACGATCCGCGCAAAGCACTGAGAACCCCTCAGCTTTGGCGGTATGAAAATAGGGTCCTTGTTGAAGAACAAGCAGTTTATAGCAAGAAGCAAAATTTACACCATAATCTGGTAGTGAATCAGAGAACATAGGTGAATCTGATTTTTACAAGGTTTCTATTCCATGATCCACGTGTCTATGTGATTTAAGTTTGGTACTCCTGAATATCCTTGAGATATGGTCATAATGATAGACATAGATGAACATATTACGTACGTACATACATGATGACAATATACTCCAATGCGAATATTGGTAGCGGCCCAAGTGTGTGTCCACTGTAAGGTCATTTCGCCTATGCATAATCATTCTTGAGTTATGGTAGTTTAAAATAGCTCAATGGGCTCCAATATCCCTCGGAGAGAGAATTAAGGTTTAATGTCGCGTTCAGCAATATTTCAGCTATATAGCGACGATCAAACAAAATTATAAGTACTCATGTCACTAACTTAGTAATCCAACGCATTAAAACATACACACATTAAAACTTATGTAACAAACCGATTAAAAAGATCTTCCAAAGTAGTCGCTCGATAAAAAGCATCTCTTACAATCTTAAAATCTATCCCTCGGCTATCAATTGTTATCTACGCTCAGCAATCAAGCACAATCTAGGTAAACCAAGATGGTAAATCAGGGGAATACCATCTAGACGTAACGCTATGAAAACTTCGTGCGAAATGTTGGCCGATATTCTGCGAGATCCCATAATAAGCCAATCACGGCCATTTCTGACTTTTCTCTGTGACATTGATTGACGTTTACTTCACGGAGATTAACATCTTCACGCGGCACAATCTTTTGATATTTTCTACCCCCCTAACAAAGCTAGACTTCGGCGGGAGTAAATTCTTTGATCTTCACGCACACTGTCTGGAAATGATGCCATATTTGGATACTGTTTCTCGATAATGTTTATATATTAGTACACGTGCTACCGTGTGTGATTACTGTGGGCGTGATTTCAACAAGCTAGCCACCTGATTGGCTAACAAATTCAGTTTCAGGTTCGCATGGGATTTATATAGGGCTGAATTCAGATATAATATTCCGTAATATTATATATGAGTTTACTGAGATTGCAATCAAGCATTGCGTAAGAAGCATCTTTAGAACTTTTACAACATCATGTAGGTTAACAAAAATGGGATCTAGTAGGGTTGACTCTAGTTCTCTCATTTTAGAAATACATAGGAAGTTGAGCCAGGACAAGCGTTGAGGTTCTGGTAGAGCACGACCAAATTTTTAGCTCTAAATATACTCTACTATATATCTCATAATCAAATCAAGTAATTTTAGCTTGGAAATATAGATCAAGGTCAGTCATCTTCCACAATTTCCTGGTCTATTCTAACTTACATGAATTATTTTGAAAATACGTTACGGTCAGTGATATTCAATAGACTTCAGGTCCAGGCATATGTGGTATAAATTTGGACAATGTAGATGTAATACTTCATGAAATATTGTACTATATAGAATCTGACCTGGATAAGATAGGTCAAGGTCAGTCATCTTCAGCCGAACTCTGGACCAGATGTATACATAGTATTAATTTGGAAAGCCTAGCTATATTTCTTCTTGTTATATTATAACAAACAGCTTATGACTTTGAAAATATAGGCTACGGTCAGTCAACTGGGATAAGCTTCTGGTCAATTCCCAGTTGCATATGTAATATGAATTTTGAGACCTTATAGCTTTAATCCTTCAAAATATATAGCAAATACTAGAATTTGTCCTTGATAAAATAGGTCAAGATCGGTCATTTTCAATAGGCATCTGGCCCTTCCCCAGATGTATACGTGGTATGAATTTAAAATGCCTGGCTATAGTCATTCTTGTGATATTGTGTCCACATGGAAGATGACAGACGGACGGACAGACAGACGACCATCGTGTCCACGCCGGAGTTAAACACCGGAAGACACATGTCAGACACGTTGAGAGCAGATTGTCACCGAAAGACGTCTGAGCGTTTGGCCCCCGTGTATAATTTGACAATATCAGAAGGACGACCAAGGGTTGTTCGCTTCAGTCTTTATGAATTCAATTTCTATTCAGTTTATGTTCTTTCCTGTCAATATGTTATTCTTATTGTAAAGGTAGCGAGCGGTATCTTGTAATATCGCTGCATGTGACCGAGGCCGTAGGCCAAAGTGACATGTGCAGGGATATTACAAGATACCGCGCGTTTCCTGTAAAATAAGGGTTTTAGCGCCCCGCCCATATCCATCCTGCATTGGTTACATCATCTTTGTTATGTCTACGAATTGCAGGAAGCCTTTCTGTCTCCGACATCAGAATGGAAACTCAGTGGTTCATCTCATTCTCGGTCTGTTTGGACGTGTTCATTTTACGCTTTTCATTCGTCATGGAATTAGTCGACGTTCAACTAACCCAATTAGTGAATGATTTGATAGCAGGATATTCTGTAATCCAATCCATGGAATCTCTAGAATCGGATGATCGGAAGTATAAATAACCTAGTGCGCAAATTTTGGTGGATGTATCGAACAAACTCAATCCACCACCACTGAAAATGCCGAAGGTCGAAAACTTCCAAGGAAGTGTGGAACCTATATGCAACTGAGACCCACGAGTCGATCGATTATATTCATACAGAGATCGAAAACCCCAACACTGAAAGTGACATGAAAACGATGGCACTGTCAACCATGCATACATTCGACAACGGAGTTAAATCCTTTCTTAGGAATGCTACAGCAGTACCGTAGTGTTCAGGGCGGACTTTCCTTCCATAACTGCACGTTCAATTTCACCAATTGAACTAATCCAACCTTGGATATCTTGGATATTTTCGAAACATTAGTTCGCGGCGTATATCTGATGATTTTAAATCGAACATTTTCAGTTTGACTTTCTGATGTGCAGGTACCGGTACTTCATTTTGCGATTATTTCAGCTCATAGAATTTGGATTTCTATAATCTCTGGGATAAACATTATCGATATTGCATTAGTGCAATTTGGATTATGTTATTTGAAATTCTGACGAACAATCGGACACTCATTTCTATTATTGGAAGATCAGACATTCTTCTCGGCGTTTTAAAAGGAAGTGATTCGCCTATATTTTTCAATTATAATGCCTTTGTTAAAGTATTCCTTGGACTACCCTTCCATTCTGTTTTTTAAACTGTTGATCATGCACGATGTTTTAATGATAACGTGAAAGGGAACATTTTTACATTTCTCATGTAATTATTCAAACTACTATTAAGATATGTCTTCATCAATATCGTCTTTATATTGTGCTAGATTGATCGATTACACCAAATTGTGTTAATCCACCATGTCTGAGTCTGAAATATAGCATCTTTTGCGATTGTTTTGAGAGAGTTTTATACTTTTACTGCATGGTTTCTGAAGTGAAATCGATTATTTCTTGACAAGTTGGCATATGTACTGACATATCCGGTCGATTTTACTTGTTTTCTCTTCCCAATTTGCAACGTGCCTGCATCCTTATACTATAAAAATTATTGTGTTAAACGTCAACACATCTTGTGATGATGCTATTTACAGCACCAGACATTACGTTGAAAACTATCAATTTGTGTTTATTTTTATACCAAAAATCTGTGAGAATAAACATCGATAATTTAACACTGTTTTAAAGGTAATTTCAGATGTTATGAAGACTCATCACAATTTGTTGAAACTGACAATATTTTTAGTAGTGTACCGATCATCGGTTTTGTCTATTTCTGTTTCCAGTTCACGCGCCTGCGCCATCCAGTCAAAGAAACTGATCACATGTTTGCAGTTATCATATGATAACTTCAAGTATGTGATTGAAGATATTATTGGTTATGTGGATTTATCAAAAGATTAGGATCAAAGTGCCGACACCACATCGGTGCGCTAAATAGGATCTTATATAACTTGATTGTAGGTAATTTCCAGTAATCTCCAGTGGATGAGCTATCGACGTATCACGGGGCGACTTCAAACTGAAGCTGTTGATGGGGAACCTGAAGTTAGACAGGCTGTGAGCAATATGTCGGAAGCACTGTCTTAATAATGAGACAAAATTACAAGATATGATATCGAAAGTTTAAAGATTGGCTCCATACGCGCGAACTCGGAGTATCCAATTCTGCTAAGTTCCCGAAAGAAAATTTCGCATGATTACCGCTACCTGACGTAGACCCGCAAAGTTCAAAGTTTGATTGCCCCCGAAATTCCACTTCAGCACTGTCGCCATAGAAATGATCTCCGATATATGAACCTACACACCTAGCACAGGCTGGTTGAAGCCTATCCAACTTCCTCGAACGCGCACACCATTTTCTGGGTTTTACACAAAATAATCTGTATACGCCCTCGACAATTTTCCACACGCGCGCGCACACACACCCTTCTATATATAGTGTGATTCCTGGTACACAATCAAATCATATATCATGTAGATTAGATATCTGTTTGCTGTTTTTTCACGAGATGAAACCGCATTATCCAATGTATGTGATGCTTTGCCTCATGTTTTTTTAATGTTTTGTCGGAGATATTTTGGTGTCCTCTTGGCTGGTCGACGAGGCCTTGGTGTCGGGCTGGTTTGTCGGGGAGGCCTAGGTGTCCTTATGATGCGTCTACGATAATCCTGAGGAATATTCAATCTACGTCTTACAACAAGTGGTTGAGGTCTCTTCAGAGGCGGCGTCGTAGGGCAAATCACGTTGGGCGTCATGAGCTCTTTCCAAATTTTGTACATGTCACCACTGGACACCTTATGTCCAGATATTGCTGTGCGGAAAGCGCATCCGCTAACTTGGCGGGTTAAGTACGTAAATCCACGGTTGTTCACATGACGCTTTTTTATTTTCCTGGCACAGATGCCAGTTATATAGATATCTTCAAGCCAGAAAAGCTTAGTGTGTAGTGTGACATTATATAGTTCTCCGATGATATCCGAGGAAATAGCATATGCTGTACCGGAACAATACGCCGGGTAGAATCTATCTGAGAATTCTTCAACAGGAGTGTACCATTTGGATCTGTTATACTGAATAGGGCGAGCTCCCGCGATAACTGAGCCTATTATAGCCCTTTTAGGGGAAGATTTTTCTAAAAATATCTGCAGATTTTGTACATTGATAAACATGTCATCGTCCGTTTTCAACATATACTTGACCTGGTCACAATAAGTGCTCACCCATTTCAAAATTGCTACCGATTTTAGCGATAAATTCCTGTAGGTGTCTAAAAAGTCTTCTTGTATAATATCGTGATAAAACGAACTCTCGTCTTGCAAACGAGACTGTATAGTCTGGTTTGTTGTGGCGCCAATCATAAACACAAGACCGACTTTCCAGCGCGAGATAGTTTCACGTGCCCCCCATGTATCTCGAATGGCCTTTCGGGCAATAAAATTATCAATACTACTGCAAACCACGATCACAACTAACATTTTGACCGAGGTGTTTCTTGGACAAACGTTTTCCTCAAGTAATGTGTAACTGTAAGGATGGGGATTGAGGTATCCAGATGTTTTCGGCGCCGGAGTCACACGATCCACTATCGATAAATTGTCCAATGGAATGCTTGTTTTCGCAGTCGACATTTCCGTTCTTTGCCGAAGAGTCACGACGAACTTCTTGAAATTAACAGGATTAGGAAAAAATTTTCTTCCGCCAGTTTTCAAGTCCTGGAATGATATACTAAAATTTCGAAACACATGTGACAACTCTCTGCTTGCGGCATCTATCGGTTGAGTTGTTGACAATATACTGGACGAGAACGTAGTTCCAGGCAGGTCGGGTGTGCTAGTGGTAGTTCTGGAATGCTTGACGGTAGTTCGGGGGTGCTTAAAAGTACTCAATGTCCTGTTGGAATTGATCATGCTCAGAGCATGTCTGCGCAAAGCCCCAAGGTCCACATGATCCAATGAGGCAAACGATCTGGATTGTTGCCCAAGACCGGCCACGATCACTGGCGGGGTGGATAAACTGGAGATATTGTCCCGGACATTCTCATTAACCCCTAACAACGGAGTGGCCTTGACCTCTAGTAACCGAGTGACCCCCGATCCACCCAAACTGACCTGTGAGCGAAGGGGGACTAGCGGGTAGATCCTATAGCACAGATATCCGATAATGTTGAAGACGAAGCAGGAGCAAACACAGAACAGAGCCAGACTGATCATCCTCACACGCATCATCATGGTCGATCTGAAAAAGACGAAAGTAATGCTGTTATACTGTAAGCGTCAGATCCGACATTCAGCAGCAAGCCGTCACCAGTGTCGATGCTCAATGCAAATCCTTCGTATAATGCCGTGGATACCAAAACCTGCAACAGACAATAAACAACAACAACACAAGCTATGTTCTTGCAAGAGAAACGTGAGTAGTAATAAACGGCAAATTCCTTAGTAGTGAGGGTGATGACGTGACGTGGCGATGACGTCACATCTGGTGACATCACTTCCGGGTCAACGGTCACTTCCGTTGAAACTCGATGGAGTTAGTTATTTTACCTAACCTATATCACATTCTGCACATGTGTGCGTGGGTACTTCATCGCGTGCACGTGTGTGACGACGTAAACTGTCCAGGCGATGGAAGGGATTCGAACAAGTCGTACACTTGAACATCGTGGTAGAGTGTTTGCTGAATGGAACGTTTATTCCCTGGTGTGAATGGATTGATACATACACATTGTCGAGGCGTTAATATTATATATTAGCGTGGTACAATCTCGCGCAAAAGATAAAACACTGGTATGCTAGGGCGTTAAGGCGTTAAGATAGGGCGTTAAGGCGTTACGATAAGGCGTTATGGTGTTAACATAGGGTGTTAAGGCGTTCGGATACGGCGTTAAGGCGTTACTGTAAAACTCTACACAATGGTCATAGGGCAAATATACCGGGTTTCTGTTTTCTCTACTACTAAGGGGCAACTGGATTACTTCCCTTGATTTTTACTTCCCCGAAATTGAGAGACTACACAATCTCAACAACACTCAGTTCTGACAGTTCAGCAACCTGTTGGATCAATGTGTTCCAGGTAAGCATTGTACAAAAATTAAGCTGGGTTAGAAGACAAAATATGCATGTGAATGTTTCCATTCTTCAGAATGGCTGACAGTTTGACCGCGGCTCTTCCAAGTTTCACCAACACTGCTAGGTTAATCGCTTTACGATGTACACCCAACAATTGTTTAAGAAATTGAATATGAACAGTCTCTGTATCATTGTCCTTAGAGATGTTACATCATACCCAAGCTAGGGAAGCCGCGTTGGGTATGTTTACAATTCAAATATGCTCTTGTCTAATCAGAAGCCGCCATTTCAGAAAGTTCCATCTTCGGCCATGTTCACTCTGATCCGTTTGTCCTAAGCGTCTTCGGGCAGTCCAGGATACTGGAGCTCCGAGCTCTTACTCCTCATTGATAGGCAGGGAAGGGAGATGGCAGCTCCTCGACACTTGGATCAATCTCCATCGGATCTTGCATTTCCATGGAAACTGAAATATCCGGTCTGGAGAGTGGCCAGCGTGATCAGTGGATGACACTTGGTGACGTCTCAATTGACTGGAATGCTTAACGACTATATCACACTCTGCACATGCGTGCGTGGGTACTTCATGGCGTGCACGTGTGTGACGACGTAAACTGTCCAGACGATGGAAGGGATTCGAGCAAGTCGTACACGTGAACATCGTGGTAGAGTGTTTGCTGAATGGAATGTAGGCTTTAGGATACGCTTGCTTTTATCAACGGCAACGTCCCCCAACGCCTAGCTTAAGGCTTCAACGCCCTTGTGAAATAGCTCGGAAGCTCTGATTTTCTAGATATTCCATGAAATGCCACTAATTCATCGAAATGCAGTGACGCCCGTCAACGCCCGTCGTTACGCTTTAACACCCGTCTCAACGCCTTAACGCCCTATCTTAACGCCCGTGCCAACGCCTTAGCGCCCTATCTCAACGCCTTATCGTAACGCCCTATTGTTGCGCCTTTACGCATTGTCAACCATCCAATCACACGCACATATTTTGACCATTGGCCCCTGACCCTAGATGAAAGTGACGTCATCACTAGACATCGCCAGAAGTGACGTCATTGCGCACTCCGAGCGGGTGCACCACAGGTAATTGCGCATACGTGACATGACGTCACCTCCGAGCTACGAATCCAAGAGCTCGCTCTCATGAGCGTAATGACGTCACTTCCAGTGATGTCCAGTAATGACGTCACTTTCATCAAGGGTCAGGGGCCAATGGTCAAAATATGTGCGTGTGATTGGATGGTTGACACTGCGTAAAGGCGTTAAGATAAGGTGTTAAGGCGTTGAGATAGGGCATTAAGGCGTTTGAACGGGTGCTAAGGCGTAAAGATAGGACGTTAAGGCGTTGAGACGGGCGTTAGGGCGTAACGACGGGCGTCACTGCATTTCGATGAATTAGTGGCAATTCCATGGAATACCTAGGAAATCAGAGCTTCTGAGCTGTTTCACCAGGGCGTTGAAGCATTAAGCTAGGCGTTGGTGGGCGTTACTGTCCATAAAAGCAAGCGTATCCTAAAGACGTGCAAAGTCTACGTTCCAATTAGCAAACACTCTACCACGATGTTCACGTGTACGACGAAGCCCTTCCATCCCCTGAACAGTTTACGTCGTCACACACGTGCACGCCATGAAGTACCCATGCATACATGAACAGAGTGTGATATAGACTTTAATCATTCCAGTCAACTGAGACGTCAACAAAGTGTCATCCACGGATCACGCTCGCCACTCTCGTGACCGGATATTTCAGTTTCCGTGGAAATGCATCCTCGAATGGAAGAACCCATGGCGATCGATCCGCCGCCCCGAATTGAAGAGCCGATGGAGATTGATACTAGTGTCGATGAGCCCTTCCATCTCCCTTCCCTGCCTACCAATGCAAGAAGTAAGAGCTCGGTGCTCCAGTATCCCGGACTGCCCGAAGACGCTTAGGACAAACGCATCAGAGAGAACATGGCCGAAGATTGAACTTTCTGAAATGGCGGCTTCTGATTGGACAAGAGCATACTTGAATTGTAAACATACCCAACGCGGCTGCCCTAGGTTGGGTATGATGTAACATTGGGGAGAATAAACTAAATGAAAACTTGTGAACGTGTTGATCTGTCTTTCTGTCAGCTGCATCATGGCGTTAAGCCGTAGGAGATTAGATATAAAAAACGTTAGGGCGTTAATCCCATTCCTCCGTCTCATCACAGCCGGAAAATAGGTAATGGCCCGTCACCCTTTCATGGTGATCAAACCTGGCCATTACCTTTAAAAGGTGATGAGTTAGAGCCATCGCATTTTAATGGGGATGGCCATCACCTTTTAAGGGTGATGATGTTGCCTCATCATCATTAAAAGGTGATGACCTAAATTTACAATCACTGCTCACCACTCTTCCGATGTGATGGTCATCATTTTTAAAGGTGATCATAAAAAAGGGTGATGGCTCTAACTCATCACCTTTTCGGGTGATAGATATCACCTTTTTCTGCCTGTGCTCTTCCTCCTCCTTCTCCTCCTCACGCACACACGGGTAACTCTACCAGGTAGCCGGATGAAACAAGACCCTCATCTCTCCCAAAAGCTCTTTTGCACATCCGAAACTTCCATTTCTCTACTACTCCCGAATGATCTATAAATAGAACAGGGGGTTTCAACCAGAAAAGTCCCGAAAGATTTACCCTGACAAATGGCCTGCAAAACAGGGGGTTTTTCCAGCCATCTCTCCTTACAATGTCCCGTAAAGAGATGATATCATCGGGGACCACTATGTTTTATTCCCTGGTGTGAATGGATTGATACATACACTTTGCCGAGGCGTTAGTATTATATAATAGCATGGTACAATCTCGCGCAAAAGATAAAACACTGGTATGCTAGGGCGTTAAGGCGTTAGGATAAGGCGTTAAGATAGGGCGTTAAGGCGTTACGATAAGGCGCCAAGGCGTTAAGATAGGATGTTAAGGCGTTCGGATACGGCGTTACGGCGTTACTCTAAAACTCTACACAAAGGTCATAAGGCAAATATACCGGGTTTCTGTTTTCTCTACTACTAAGGGGCAACTGGATTACTTCCCTTGACTTTTATTTCCCCGAAATTGAGAGACTACACAATCTCAACAACACTCAGTTCTGACAGTTCAGCAACCTGTTGGATCAATGTGGTCCAGGTAAGCATTGTACAATAATGAAGCTGGGTTTTAGAAGACAAAATATGCATGTGAATGTTTTCACTCTTCAGAATGGCTGACAGTTTAACTGGGGCTCTTCCAAGTTTCACCAACACTGCTAGGTTAATCGCTTTACGATATACACCCAATAATTGTTTAAGAAACTGAATATGAGCAGTCTCTGTATTATTGTCCTTGGAGAACGACCCTATCATATCAACAGAGCTGGCCTTACTTAAATTGCCAATCCATACTTCAGCACCATACAGTAGAATGGGCTGTATAACAGTGCCAAATAGTTTACCGGAGCCCTAACAGTTCTTTAGGATTTGCTGCATTTCTCAGCCCTACAAGCCAGGTTTTCAATGGCCTGGTCGAAGTACAACCCCAAGATATTTGTATTTGCTAAAACATCCGATAGGACTTGTCAATGTGAAACTTGTAATTAAGACTTCGGTTGTAAACACCCGAATGCGACAATATTTGTCTTTTTCACTAATACCGATAAACCCCAGTTACTGAGGAAGGGTCCAAGCTAATTTAATTTCAACTGTAATTCCTCTTTATAGAGGGACAACAGAACAGTTTCGTCTGCATAGTCCAAGCAATGTATAGACTCATTCCAAACAGTTGAAGATTCAGTACCTGAACAGCCGAACCCAGTTAGCAAGCCATATAACAGAATCGGGCTTAAGACATTACCCTGGTGTACGCCCGGTGAATAGGAAACATATCACTCATACTGCAGTTAGTAGCTTTAATCCGAGTCTGACAATCGAGATACATATTTTTCACACTATTATACGAAATGCCAGTTATGCCAGCTTTGTGCAGTTTCAACACGGAGTCGAAAATCTTATTGAAGTCAACGAAACTTGCATATTAGCTTCCTTTAATGGAGCGCGTATTTGTCTATTCATGTTTTCATTACAAAGATATGGTCGAACGGTACGAATTGTTGATAATACAACTCCACGGCGTCGTGCAGGCGTATAGTGGATTACCATGGAGAACGGGATTCGTAAAATACTAGGATACGAAACACGATATATATCGGTTTGTTGCCTGCATCCTCTTGGCATAAGACTTCGACGTTTAACCTACAGACTCCGTGCATACATTTTCCTCGTCTCTTATCGTAGTATTACTCTCTTGGTTTGTAAACCATCTGTGGTTGTAGTTGAGGTGTAGGTATATGTAGTTCCGCGGCAATTGTCAAGATGTGAAGTTGCGGTCAGGCCTTATACACACTGCAATACACATCGACCCGATAAACACCATGCCGTGCCTTGCAATGCTCGCAGTTCGAGGACTATAGGCGAAATTTACTTCATCCATCGACACTACAGGCATTATGGTTATACGCAGGAGGACGTATCACTGCAATGCCCAGATAAAATATTACAACTCTTTAAAAGTTAATTTCTATTAACACTTAAGTCTCGAAAAGTGGTTGCCTTGTGAGGTCTGCACATTTCCATTCACGGCACAGAGATTGTAAATTGGTTGTATGAATTGTTGTTGTCGAATTCATCCTATTCAAAGTACATACAATGTATCAATAATATATAATAGCAAAACAGAAATATTGTTTTGGGCTGATTTAATGTTTCACATTTTCCATGCATGCTACAAATCCCCC
>JAVTVY010013458.1:0-51092 GCA_036873755.1 Hanleya hanleyi
GGCTGTGTTTACTCTACTCCGATCTCTACCTGTCTCAACCGTAATGCACAGTTGTGCGGGTATTGCACTGGGAGATAGGGTATAGACACTTATCGTTAATGGTTACTCCTAACTCTACCTGATCCTCGTCCGTACAGCACAGAAGTGCAGGTTTAGCTCTGGGAATTAACTAACGGCGTTAGTGTTGATAGCATGGCCATACCTTAGCCGCATCTCTACTTGACTCAACCGTATTGAACAGTTGTGCGAGTACGGCCCTGTGGTTAATGGTATCGTTTAAGCTATATCCGGTAGGAGAGGCTCGTCTCTGTGAAGAGGGTACAGCTAAACCTAATCAAACACAAATCCTACATAAACAATTATCCATGCACCCACGTACTTAAATACACAACCTACGGGTTGAGATACATTCATGCTAACACTCACAAGCTACAGTCTAGAGCTTGATATATATACACGTACCCAGTAAATCGTACCATAAACGATTATCCATTCACGGCCCCATAAGCATACAGTCTCTCACCACCCTGTACATACATTGAGTAATTCACGGCCAATCATAGATTAATACTGTCTCATACAGTAGTATATAAAGGGGGAATCCTTGACCAGATTCCCATCTATTGCGGATGACCATACAGTAGTATGTGAAGAGGGTTCATAGACCAGGTGACCATACAGTAGTATAGGAAGAGGGTTACTAGACCAGGTGCCTACCCATCCACCGTGTGTTATCGATGTCCGATCCTATGTGGACCGTGTAGCCGTGAACTCTATAGCCTTGATGATTTGTCCTTGGAGCGGGGCCGCGGAGTGAGTCGCCGTGAGCGGGGTCGCTGAAGCCTGGGGGTTTATTCCTACGAGGGGTGCCGTCTGCTGCTGTGGTGAGCCGTGCAGTTGAATAGTCCTGCGGTGTTACAGAGAGACGGGCCGGTGCCGTAGAAGCCTTTGTACTGTGATAGTACTGTCGTGCCCAGGCCGTCCGCATCCATTGCCAGTTACCAACGCTTGGAGGGGCTTAGTCGTGTAAGACGAGACACGACGACGACGAGAAGTCCATACAGCCCGAGTGAAGAAGACCGTGGGAAGGAAGACACACGCCGGACATAACCACGGAAGGGCCAGGTCGTGTAAGACGAGATACGACGTAGAGTTCATCCATACGGGAGTGAACGAAGACCTGGGGAAGGAAGATAGACGCTGGACCCAACCACGAGGACCTGGGGAAGGAAGATAGAAGCTGGACCCAACCACGAGAGAACCGGTCGTGACCAGACTGTGGCTGTGACCAGGCCTGATCGCGATATAGCTAGGGCTATATAATTTTGTATATATTTTCTATTATATTGAACTTCGGTTAAAGATAACTATAAGAATACAGGTAAATCCAAATCATAGATCAGGGATCTTCTTTGCAGGGATTGTACGCTACCGCGATCTGAATCCTGTATACCTGTTCATAGAATTATATGTCAGTATTGTATTAATTTGCTTTGGTTGTCATTACAGGTCTTCCTTTCCAACCTCCTCGATCCAGACAAGGTGACAGGTTGAATCGAACTCCCCTCGTTGGCCAAGATCAGTGCACGAGTGCGTTCCCGGTAGCCTGACAGTTTGTCTTGGGGACCCTGCGCACTCTCTTGTGGATCTGAAACATCCATTCCCCACGTTAAACGTTTCACAATATTTATTAACACTATATATACACCACACCATTATATTTGGCGTACAAACATGGCGCATGTATTTGCACTTCGACTTCATTGCACAATACGGTTCCGTAATTATGGCGCGTTCAGAATTAGTTTTGTTGAGAGCAACGTGTAGTCTACCGTATACACCTTGTTCATGGCGAAAGTTTAAGAAAAGGCATTCCAACCGTGTACTGGGGTTCATTACAGACGCTTTCCAGAGTCGTGTATATGTAGCCTTCTTTGATCTAGGTGAGCTTATTTTTAAATGCCGGTTATGGCTGGCGGAATTCAAGTATTCAATCAATGAATAATTATATTCAATGATTGAATACTTAGCTTCAATGCTATATATGCTATATATCGTTTGAATTGAAAATATAAAACATTATTGAACATATATATTTTATATTCGTAAAAATATTCGTAAAAATTGAACGAATTGCTTGATTTTTGAATGTATAAAATGATTAATAGGATAAAAACGTGAATATTGCAACAGATCGCATGCCATAGCCGGTATCATGACATGTTTTTAAATGCCGGTATCCAAAAGAAACTAATATTCATAGAAATTCAGAATATCTCAAACTACGATATCTCACACTAACATAACCATAGTTAGACAAAAATGAAACCTCTGTTATGACTTCCGCAGAATCACATATACGAAACACGACACAGAGATAATCCATAAGTATATTTTCATGATATCTAGAAATATGAAAAGTTATCTTGATTGTGAGCATTCAAGATGATGTCGTGATGGGGCACTTTGAACATTTGAACTATATGGCTCGGGACGATGGCTCAATTAAGACGGAGGAAGATGGGAGAAAATTTTCTCTCTTGCACCGGGAAGATGAAATAAGCTAGCCATTGGCTCTGAAACATCACTCATTTTACTTACCCTTAGCGGCAGTTGTCAAGATAGATGAACCCACTGGTTGGGCAATTTGACAAAGTGGGCAAAGTGGGTCACCTGGATTCCGTGGGTTTAGTGGATCAAATGGGTGCAGTGGGTCGAATGGGTTCACTGGGACATCAGGGCCGATAGGAAGACGGAGATTGCCGAGTTGGTTGAGGAGGCCAGTACTGAGGCCAGAACTGAGCCCACCGAGTGAGGCTTGATGACTTCCTGTCACCAAGCCAGAGAGTATAAGAGCAGCCAAGATCTTCATGTTTTCTGCGGAGAGTAATAGATACATCTCTATCAGGCTGATATAATATGTGCACTAGAATTGGTCACATCATCTCACACTCAGAGGTTGAGATCACAAAATTCGGCAAATCTACTTCTACGACCTGACAATTACTGTATTTTACTCAGAAGCTTCCAAGATCGATCAAATTTGACCGATAGACTGATTACCTTGATAGAGTCGAGCATTCATTTACACTGTGATAATTTCCACCCATTTTGAAATTAATTTACACCCATATTGAAAAGGATTTACAAAACTACTATAATGTAATTCAAGAAAAAGGAAATGTCACACATGAGCCACCGTACGTATACTATTAAACTCGAATCTGTAGATCGCCGACGGCGATAAATTAAAGTAATCAGAATTCTGAAGCATAGTCGTCAATCGAAGGTACCAAAATCTGGTTTGTTATCAAAGCTAGTATGCATTTTACAAGGTAGAGACCTTCTACTAATTCACTATTAATATTGCATGGGTAAAAATGTGTTGATGTTCAACTGGCCCTTGTTGGCGAAAACAGATAGCTAGCTTGGACAAATTGCCAAGAAATGTCTTGGCTGTTGAACCTTCATCACTGAGCACCAATTCATCTGTCGAAAGTGGCAGCACACAGTTTGAAGCTCCAGGCGAATGAGAAAGGGGATTACACAAATTATGATATCTTACCTTGGAGTTGATACCTAGAACGAATATGGACGACTCCTTCTGTTGTCATCTTTTATGATATCTCGTGATAACCAGATGACAGATTCACAGACCAGGGACAATCTTACAAGAGGGACAACCTTTAGCTCGAAAACATCAATTTTCGGGGCTTCTGTTGTTGTACTATAAAAAATATATATTTATAGCAGTCAGGCCACAGACACGTGAACACGTCATTTTTATTGAATCATTTTTATCACCGATGTCAGATGTCAGATAATAGTAATGATCAACAAGTTATTCCAGAAACTTCTGTATATCCTTTCAATTTTAAACATTGAATTCGTGTACACACAATTATTTATATCCCGAGCATCATTGCATTTAAAGAGCATCAAGCTATTAGTCAGGTGGGTTAGCAAAGAAACAGTTACCGGCAGAACCAAAGCACTAAACTTGGCATATTCATCACAAGAGACAGACACAACAATATCAGAATTATTGTCCGATCCTCTGGGCCATATGAAGCCCTCCGGCTCCAAAAATGGCATGTGAAGGAATTATGTCATTCAATGACTACTTAATTTCCTAGTAGCTGCGTTATTTCATTATACTAGAGGTTAGAAAGCTGAAACTTCCACATATCTATGGTTTCAAATGCTACCCAAATTTCAAGATGGCGGTTCTGATGACATCGCACAGACGTCATATTCTGAAAAGAAAGCCTTCTGTGGAAGATTCAAAGGACCAACTTTTATACGCCCGCTTGAATGGGTGGACGTATTATGTGCTGGCGATATCCGTTCGTCTGACCTTTCGCTGTTGTTTGGTCTATCCGTGACAGTTTTCTATCTAGAGTTGCAATTTTTGATGAGTGGATAAACCACTCATCATGGGTCGCGTACAAAAATTTAGCTCGAGATCAAATACCAAAGTAACTGTGTCCCGAAAATTCAGAATTTCATTGAAAATTGCGCTGTTTCTTGACATTAGGTATACATAAGGGAGAAACGATGTATCGCATAACAAAATTGAAATAAACGTCACTGTTTTCCAAAAATCAGGACATTGCACTTTTTCGCTAAAACTGCGGAGAAAATTAGTAAATACTTGTCTGCTTCGAGATAAAATGGTATTAGGCACTTTTAAGTAGCAAAAGGCACCAAGTTTGAAAAAATACAACATTCCGTTTATATTCTTATGACATCTATTTTTATTTCACCCTTGGTGTTCTGCCCCGGGGATTATGCAACAGGTTCAAAATCGCCTCCGTATAATACGTTATAAGGACACAGTGTCAGCTCTCAAAGTTCTTCGTTTTTGGAGCACAAGAGAAAAGTTTCCGTGTGTAACTGAATCCACCAAGATGGATTCTTGATGGATTCAGTACACCACTCAACCTTCAACTTCGCCTCGGAATTCATTCCTTGTCCTTGGTTCACTAGATTTTCCCCATTCTAATTACTGTGACCGAGCGAAGTGTCACCGTGATCCTATCATGTCGATCGTGTACGGCAACCTTCCAATCGAATGGTTAATCGGTCCAGTTCAACAAGGTTGAGTAAATCCAAGCTGGTCAACAGTAAAAAGCCCGGAAAACAACACTGACCTCAGAAGATTCAATCAGTATACGATGTTTCCACTTCATTCCACCTCACAGTGATCTACATGTATATATATATATGTGCTACAGCGCGGGATATGTACACGTCAGTTACAAAGGTCATGCAGTCTGCTACCTAGGCAACACTGTCTGAATCGTAATAGTCTCTTGTCTATAAAAGTAACCCCGAACGAAACTGGAAGGACGGACCCAGCCGTAAGAGTTTCGAGGTGTGGCTAAATCCAATCTTCGTTTAGCCCAGTTCGGAAAGGGTTTTATCTCCCTTGATCCAGTAGAGGTGTGTTGGTGCAGAAAAATTCCGGTAAGTACCAAAGGTCCTCAGAATTAGTGTTATTAATTAAGTATTTTTTTTTTTTTTCTTTTGAAAAGTATCTTTCTAATGTACACGTATACAGGATCTATCGGTTCATGGAGAAATATAAACAGACTAAATTTTCGAACAAATAGACTGGAATAGTTTATCAATATATACTTCAGAATATGATTGCGGGTGCCTTTGGTAAAAGCGAAAGCGAGGCGACTACTTCCCGGAAGCAGCTGTTTATACCTCTAACTTCAAAGATTGGCACTTATTCAGGGAGAGATTAGGCACTTTCCGGAAAGGGCTATAATCGGATATACCCCACATATGCCATTGCATGAAGCAGGTCTTTCCAGTGACACCTTTGATAAACGGGAATATAACGCGATTTATGATTCGTCTATGATTCGTAACATATCTAGGCGAGATTATGACATACGTGAGTTCTAGACTTTCTCCGTGGCTAGCAAATTATTACAAAGTCTATAGAAAATGAAAGGTTCGATTGTCAGCCTCGCCGTTTGCTCGTGTCATCATGCCAGCCTTATTAATTATGGTACAATCGATGTGGGCGATAGTCTGCCTTCAGATATCATATCCCCCACCAAAGATTGATTAACCCAGCAAGAGTCCGTCCCTCTGAATTGTTGAACGGCATACAGGAATAATTGTCCCCCCAGGAAAGATAGCCTTTTCGTCACAATGGTTTTCCGCCACCAGGAGTAATTGTTCAGCATATATTCATGATAGCTTGACATCCAGGAATTGCTACATGCCATAATAATGTTTGACCTGCAGACATGAAAAATGGCCCTTCGTCTCAGGGATGAAGGTCCATAGAAATGTTTGACTGGCATACTGGAGTAATATAGTCTCTCAGGATTGATAGTCTCTCTGATACCCAGGTATGGAATGTCCCTCATCAGATGTAATTGTCCAGCTTAAATGAATGAAGGCTTGTGCTCCAAGAATGGATGTCCACCATAGGAAATATTGACCGACAGACAGAGATTATAGTTTCCTTTCGGGAATTATAATCCCGAGCAAGGAATGATTGCCTAGCATGTATGAAATATGATCCGTCCTTAGGAATGGTTGATCGGAAGACAGGAATAATACACATTTCTCTCGCCCAAAAGTATGATATTCCCAACCAGCAATGATTGCCCAGCATATATGAATGTTGATCCATCCCACGGAATGGTTGATTGGCAGACAGGAATAACACCCATCCTCCTGCCTTCAGGGATGTGATACCCCCACCCAGGAAAGAATGCCCGACATAGTATGAATTATATTCCGCCCGTAGGGATATACGAATAATGGTTGACACCCAGGAATGGTTGGCCGCCTTTGGAAAGATTGACTGGCAGATAGGTCTCCCTTCAGGACGTATAGTGCTCCACCAAGGAATGATGGCCCAGCATATATGAATGATGGTCCACCCCTATAGAATGATTGACTAGCAGACATGCATAATGCCACCTCCTCTCACGGTCATGCAGAGCCAACCACTAATGACGTAATTCTGGTAATTGGGACATTATATTTTTCATTGCATTTCTTAATTGTCATACTTGTGACACTGTTAAAAGTGTAAATATCAGCCACTAAACAATTTCCACTAGTTATGCTACAGCACTTGAAAGAATTGTGTCATTAGCAGCTGACAGGTCACCAGCTAATGTCGCAATGATGACATAGCTGGCCAGTCTGCGCGCACAGTCAACCACTAATTGCCATAATTGGGGTGATAGTATTTGCTATTGCATATACTAATTGTCATATTTGTGGGACGAAATGTTAATAGTATACATCTACGAGACTTGTGTCATTAGCAGTTGACAGGTCGTCATAGTGACGAGAACTGGACACTTTATAATGATTCACGGTCACATCATATATACTGATGTAAAGTACGATGCAAGTTTCATAAAGAACGGAGTTCGTTAAATAGGTAACATACATGCATTACGTGAGACAAAATATAGATACAGAACCTAATCACAAACCCAGTATTAATCCATGAAAAGAGAGACAATCACCCATTTACTGTGAAGTCTATCATGTTCAGATTTTATCGTTTGCGTGGGCGTTTTTTGCGGGGGCTGCCATATTGGATTTGTGGGTATAATAGCTAAAATTAAAACAGTAGGTGTCAGTTCATGAATAGTGTTAAAGTTCAACAGCAAAATTTTACGAAGAACTCGAAAAACTGATAAAACCAGATTTTAGAAAGTCGGATTCCTCATTTCTCGATATCAATTCATCCTATATTCGTGGTTTGTACATAACGATGCAAAGACATTTCCCCCGGAGGATATCAATTTTTCCCTGGACGTTTTCCGATACTTCCTTCTGTGGACATTTCCCTCTTCCTATATATTTTTGTACTATGAATTCGTACAAATTTGTATCAAAATTGAAATATTGACAAAAACAATTTTGGGGCATTTCTCTATTATTATTTATTATTTTCTATAATTCGGCATGATAAAACAATAGCTACCGGTAGTATACATATTATACGTTAACAACTATTACGTAGTCATAAATAAATATATTTATCCATACAATAGAATAGAATAGCTGTTTATTTGCTAATTAAAGCACCTACATGAGGCGAACAATCAATACTGTAACATACATGTCACATATGTTTATGCTATTTTTATTAAAAGCTACGACATTGATATTCTGTTAGATACAGTGACGTCACTCTCCCCTGAAAAGCCTAATTTTAACACAGAATTCAATGAAAGAAATTCTCAAAAGAATAGTTCAGCTATAATTTCAACATTATTTTGAACAGATGTACTATCTTTCACTTCGCCAAGTTGTAGAAATTCATCTCAAATCTCCAGTTGTGCGGATGGCAACGGCGCTGTAATTGACAGAACATCCAATCTTTTGTTTGGAGCCTCTGTTACCTCCGTTGTATCTGAGAGAATTGATACATAGTAATAATTTATGTTATTTATATCAGTCAATCAGCTTCCACACATAACCTTGAAAATAACAAACTGAACAATAGCTTTTAACTAGTACAGGAATTAAGTAATAAACATGCCGATTGAACTAATTATTTGAATTTTAAAAACAATGTGAATATTATCATATTTCCCACAAAATATCACCCAGTAATGTCCATTTTGTCTTCAATGAAACCATGGGGTATTGGAAGTAGTTAAAACATGAATTATGCATGTCAAAATACAAAATAGTGCCCTGTTGAGAACAAGTAATTGATGGCAAAACTCAAGATAATGATAATTTTTTTTTGTTATTAAGTAATTGATGGCAAAACTCAAGATAATGATAATTTTTTTTTATTATTATAACTATTAAAATTTATCACTAAATCATACAAATCTGGTTAACAGTATCTTAAAAATATTTCACTGTGTTACACATTTGTAGTTGTAGTATAAAACAAGGGAGGGGGAAAATGCCCACAGAGGGAAATGTTTGAAGGAGGAAATATCTAGGGAAATTTCTGCAGGGCTAAATGTCCTCAGGGTGGTGGGGGAGAGGGTGGAATGTCCTGGCTTCGTAACTATCAATCACCATTATGTCTTGTTTTTGATTCCTTTACAATAATTTTATTATATATAACTATTGTATAAACATCGCAATATTTCTGTCCATTATAGTAATAGCTCTCTTCGAATATTTTGGCATTCATAATTTTTCATTGAAGGATAAAATTAAAATCATTCTATCAGTTTAATTCCTTAACTTAATTTATAATGAAGAAGCATCCCGATATTTTGTGGTTTACATGTTCGATCAACATATACTTTATCTGAGATCCGATTCAGAGTAGTAATCATCAATTCTGATCGAATGTGTTTGATTATACTGAAAATAATTCATATTTTCGGGACCTTGAAATGTGTGAAACATATATAGGCAGTCTGCTGTGTCAGATAAAAAACAATGGTTCCCGATTGATCAAAAATTCAACGTATTATCCACAATCACAGCAATTCGGGAACTTTTGGGTTGCCAGTATTTCATCAGAAATCACCAAGCTACAAACGATCAGGAAAAAGAAAAGAACTCGCACTAGGCTGCGCCTATGTATATAATTTTCAATGTCCCTTCTAAGCTTCCGTAATATAACAGTGACTATATCGGTCTATATGGTTTGCGAGGAAAAAAAATGATATGAAAAAGGCAATGTCAGAAGCGAACAAAAGAAGTATACTTCGTTCGTTTCTAGGTTTTGCCTATTTCATATTATATTTACCTTTCTTCAGTTTCTTGTGAAGATATAGCTAAGAATCGAAAACTAGACCGTTTATGATAACCTGTCAAAATTAGCATCATCATATCTGTTGGAGAGATTTGATACGAATTCCATATCTGTTTCTTCATTCGTTGTGGTGATACTGATCCCCTCATAACAGTTCATCAAACCAGAATAACGCTAGCTATAACGTTCATCTTGATATGATGCAAGTTTCATACAGTTGAGATATATCCACAATAACTATTGTAACATCATAAGTTACATGACGCAAATTCCATAAATTTACCTATATTTGTTTCAGAGGTATGGCCACAACAGCGAAAAGTTTACGCTTCATAATAATTCGCCACAACAGCAAAATATTATAGCAATAGAAATGATATTATGCAGGTTTCACACATTTGCTGTAGAGATAAAGTCAAACGAACGAAAACTGGGCCTTTCATAATAATTCAGTACAAGAGCAGTAGTAAGAAAGGAAGAGTTCAAAAACACCGAGTTCGCGGTGTTATTACTTTAATACTAGAGAAACGCCGCCATGTTGGTGCGGTGTCAGCGTAAGAAAGGGAGAGTTCAAAAACACCGAGTTCGCGGTGTTATTACTCCGCCATGTTGGTGCGGTGTCGGCGCGGTGTTGCCGCGGGTGCTGTTGGTTAATGAATCATCAACGCGTGACTAATGCGGTACGCGTATAACGCCTGTAGGCACGATGGTGTAGGCGTATGACGACGCCGATTCACCGTCCCGTGTCTATAGCCTGATGGGGAGATGCGCTGTTCGAGGTTATCGTTTATATATATATATATAGATAAATAACAGTTGAATACCTGCCCAGGATAATATATAGAAAATAAAATAAAATAAAATGACACTGACAGCTGGAATTCGTCGTTACCGGTTTCACCACATCATCGGTGGCTCATCAGACGTTTAATGACTTTGAATTTAACGTTCATACGATATATTCCAAATTTACAGCGCTACGTCATACACTGACGTCATATCGAATAGAATATTTTTCCAACGTTGAGCCATGACGCGTAGCGTCATGCTATGTTTGAATTAAAGCGTGACGTCATAATTTTGACTGTCCGCTCTTTTACGTTTAACGTCATAATACACATTTTGCAATAACAGTTTGACTAGACGTGAATTACACAATAAATATATCAATTTGGTAATTCATTTAAGACGCAATTATATTTCTTTCGAAATAATGTTTCCTTCTGTATTCTGAAGTCTTTGTCATTTTTCAATACTTTGTAAAATGGAAATATGGTAAATTTCCCAGCTTCACATTCGTCAATGAAGTTATGAAGAAAATGAAGATATTGACAGAACAATTTAAGAATCATCTCACTGAGAAAGAGATAGATTTTCTCACTAACTTTGAGAACAAGACCAGCAATTTCTATGGATTGCCTAAAATCCATAAATCACAAATAATTATTAACGCCATCAAGGAACAGAATTCAACATATGTCCGAGTCACAGCACCAACCGACTTGAAATTTCGACCAATTGTAGCTGGACCAGAATGCCCAACACAACGCCTCAGTTATTTTATGGATATTCTTCTCAAACCTTTAACAAGCAACGTCAAGAGCTATGTGCGGGACGACATAGATTTTCTTCAGAAGTTACCAAAACATATTGACACCGATTCAACATTAGCAACTTTCGACGTTTCTAGTCTGTATACAAACATATCGCATGAATTAGGAAGAGAAGCCCTTGAATTTTGGATAGAGAAACACGCAAGTAGCATGGACAAGCGTTTCTCAAAGGATTTCATTTTGAAGAGTACGGAAGTAATTTTGAAGAATAATAACTTCAATTTCAACGGGAAAATATTCAACCAAATCAAGGGAACAGCGATGGGTACAAAGTTTGCACCAACATATGCCACTCTTGTCATGGCATATTTAGAAGAGAAGTTATACAGCAAAATCAACGAAATTTATGGATCCTCTTTCAAAAACTACTTTATAGCCAACTGGCTTCGGTTCTTGGATGACTGTTTTATTGTTTTACCACGAAAAAACGGAAACGCCGAACAATTAAAAGAGTTACTTAACTCATTAAATGGACATATCTCTTTCACCTGTCAAGAAGACTACAGGGAAATTCCGTTTCTGGATATTATGGTCTACAGGGAAGAAACGGAATTGAAAACGGACGTATTTTCAAAGGAAACAGATACAAAACAGTACCTGCCGTTCCATTCGTGTCATCCGGGTCATACGAGACGGGGAATACCGTACAATTTAGCAAGGCGAATATGTACCATAGTGGATGACAGTGAGTTAAAAGATCGTAGACTGAAGGAACTCATACCAACAATGATAAAACAAGGATACCCGAAAAACTTGATACTATCGGGCATAGAGAGGGCAAAAGCTATTCCACAGGAGCAACTTCGAACTGTGAAAGAAGGCCGTACCGACACAAAATCTATTCCATTGGTTACGACGCATAATCCGAATAACCCGAACGCATTTAATATCATTAAAGAGACATTGCCCATGCTCAACGGCAGTCAACGAATCAAAGACAGTATGAAAGATGTTAAAATTATCAATAGTAAAAGACAAGGACCGAACCTTAAAAAATTATTAACGAGGGCGCGTTTTACTTTAGAAGAAGAGGAAGTTCATGGAGTAAAGAAATGCGGATCAAACAAATGCGGGACTTGTGCTTATATACTAGAAGGCAGGCAATTTAAATTCAAGGGAGCAAATAAGGTCTTTGAGGTGCAATATAATATGACCTGCAAAGTAACCAATGTGATATATGTCATAACATGCGCTGGTTGTGGTGAAAATTATGTGGGACAAACTGGAGATATTCTGAGAAATCGAGTGACTGTACATAAACAACAGATACGAGACCCTGAAACTCGACAGATTGGTCTAAGTAGACATATTGACGAATGTGGAGCTGGGAAATTTACCATATTTCCATTTTACAAAGTATTGAAAAATGACAAAGACTTCAGAATACAGAAGGAAACATTATTTCGAAAGAAATATAATTGCGTCTTAAATGAATTACCAAATTGATATATTTATTGTGTAATTCACGTCTAGTCAAATTGATATATTTATTGTGTGGTTATTATGACGTCACGCTTTAATTCAAACATAGCATGACGCAGAACGGCCATCTTGGATTTATGCAAATTAAAATTTTTCCCTTGTCTACATCAATCTACATTTTTAATATGTTGTTCGGAATCACTTCAGAGGTTATTCACCGCAAACCCCGTTTCTGCTGCAATTTTTTCTAGGTCAAACCGCAGATTGACTGGACTAAAAAGACATATGCACAGTAAGAGGATGAACTGAGGACTACCTTCAAGCGATTATTATGGGTAAGCTTTTCAGCACATTTTGTTTTTCCTCATAGGTTGCTACAATTATACTATGTGAAGTTTTTCCATACATGGGTATAGGACATTTCCTCATTTATATAGGCAGAGTATCCAAACGGACATCCTCCGCGGCTTAATTCAATCTAAGGTGAACCGCTTTGTCGACTAAGATCTCTCACTCACCAGAACCGTGAAATAGAGTTCAGTGGCGATACCGATTTCGACATACCCCCTGACGTCATAGCAAAGTCTGCCAACTAGCAGCGGGGTTTATAACCTTATGATGCCTTTGATACTCGGACATAGAAGACGATGAATGATTTATTACATATCTAGGTGATATTATACCATACTAGTCCTCCAGACATTCACACCGTGCGTATCAAGCGCACGATATATATATATATATGCAAGTCCAAACACGCTTTAATCATGATCAGAACGTGTAGATAAGATAAGATAGTTTTATTGCACTTTTATGCCCGAAGGCTAACGGCATCTCCCAATACATATTAAAGTGTATGATCATGGCGGAATGTTCTATTCAACAACCCTCTAGGTAAAGAGTTGTGAATAGAAGCCTGTGGTCATTGTGGTGAGCAATCTGCTTGTTCTGTGAATACAGAACCACCGACTATAGTGACTAGTTCGAACAAATTGAACTGTACCCATGCAATAGATCTGTAAATCTTCCAAAGATTCTCCTTGCAAGAGAGACAATATGGGTTTTTACTTAAGGGTTAGACAGACATCCACCAGTATTCATGACATGACTTTACTAAACCTTTGTATTTATGAAAAGAGTCTGGGTACAGACAGACTTCTGTAGATTGTTGTTTCGTGATTCCTTACATAAAGGAATAATCAACATGTGGGAGTTTCCAAAGGTGAAAAATATTCTAGATTCTCCTGGGAGACTTGGTAATGAAGAAACTAGAAATTCAGTTGAATTTGTGTAACTGGAAAGCTATGCTTCTGAAAGGAGACCAATATAACATACCTCTGTATAATGTGCTCCCTCATGTAAGCCCCTTGGGTCAACTTTCACAGAGAATGACCTGGAATTGCTCCATAGCTCCAGGTGGGCTGGCACCTGTACCCAGGCTGCCTCACATACTAGACTAAACTGTAACATAAAGTCTATCTTTGTTTCTGGGTCTATCAAAATCAGAGAAAAAACATAAGACATTCATTTTGAAGTCTGATACAAGATCTGGATAATTTGCACCATTTTTTTTTAAATATGTTGTACGAGAACCTAAAATTAGTATGTAACTTTTCACCAACACCTGATTTCTGTAAATAGTCCATGAGATAGCCCCCCAAAAGTGCTCTAGATTTCAATGATTTTGCACCCCCCGGGGGAGTACATTTTCTATATGTCATTTTAAAGAGGAAGGTGTGCAGAATACCATGAGGTGCGTTGCCACCCTGAAAAAGTGTTTTGTCATAGCCTATAGCCCACTGAATGAGGTACCCCTGATTGCGACATGTGCATGAACACGCACGTTACATGCATCTGAGACGGTCATAATGAAGGGCAATGAATATATGAACTATTTGGCATAATTATCATCCCAAGCCCAGTGCAAATCGAAAAAGGTTAAGGACGAGACATGAGGTCAAGTTTTGTATTACTTCGAGTAAATATACCAGTTATTATCCGTCTTTCGGCATTAGATCCGAGATTTCATTTTTCCGCAGAATCGCGCTGATCTGAGTTTGTTGCGGCGAGATGGAGATAAATCGGTAGAACCTCACATGATTGATACATTTTCCTTGATTTCCGATATGACATCATGTTGGATGGTAAGTGTCAAGTTTAACTGATATTTGTAGTAAGTTATCAGCAGTCACACCATCGGCAAACAAAGAAGTGACAGGAGCGACAGAATAAGTAAACCAAACTGATCATGAATGGTTCGATTTCCGACGATATCAAATTTTATTCCTACGAAGTAGGCTACAGATCGCAAATTGTCCGGTAATGAGTGAGTCAGTCAGTCCATCCGAATCCTTTCGTCGGCAAAATAAGGAGAACCGTTGACATTATAACCTTGATTTTTGGCATGAACGAGCATTAGGGCATTGTTACCAGCTAGTTCTGATCTGAAATAATTCTGATTAAAATTAGATTTATAATTAACACTTCAGTATATTGTTATAGATCATACGGAGAAAAGTCCGATCATTTAAGCGAGGGAAACATGACACCATGGAATTTGGGAACAGCCCTGGCATGCCTGGTGCTCTCTCGCTGTTGGATTCAACCGCAAGATCTGAGGACAGCGACCTCAATACAGCTGAGCGAACTATTTATAGACGGAGGCTGGTGAAACCCAGTATTAATGTGTTTAACTCCGAGTCTATTCAACTGCTTGATGTACCAGGGCCGGATCACTAAATGACCAGAACATTCACCAATATACTTTCATTTTTTGTGGCACGAACACATCGATGTAAATATATAAATACCCAGAATATAATCTTGCTCAATCTCACAAAAGGCATGTTATAAAGAGAACCTATGGCTGTTATGGAAGGTTGTACATGTACCATATTATGATGAAACGTACCGTAGGGGAGGGTCACATCATATCTCAATGAAAATGCGATCGAGTCCTAATGCCTACTCTACTTCGTAGGTCCTGTGACGTTAGTCACACTGCTCATGTAATACGAGCAATCACAAATTACTTGTGCGAGCCCATAAACTAGTAGGCCTACACAATGTGTTGACACATATCACGGGTATACTAGGCTCTAGAAATAAATGAGTCAGTGAGATACTGAATATATTGTCATAGGAGAATGTATCTATAGCCTACGATACAAAATTTAGTTGGGGGGGGAGGGGGGGGGGGGGTGGGTGTTATATCGAGTGGCGTTTGGTAAGATTGGGTGCGGGCGAAAAAGGGCAGTGGATGTCCTAGTATTTAGTCGTGGGCCCATGAATATTTTCGACACCTCGTGAATAAGGAAAGTAGTGTTAATTCATATATTGACAAGTAGGAACGGTGTTATTGCAGAATTTGGATTTAATACAGAATCGAAATTCGGATCGAATTGTCTACATCATACAGCACAGAATGAGGCTTTGCTACCTTCTGAAGAAAGCTGTGGATAAAAACTCAAGAGACCAGCTTTGTGATTTAGAGCATATTCGTCATCTTAAACGCCAGGCATCAATAACTATGAATGATTCCAGATGGAGACTGTGCACAAAAACTCCTGAATATAATAGTTTTGTTTTTTTCGCATTGCTGGAACAAATCTGACAAAAAATGCCCTTAACCGAGAATGATCATCGGTCCAAATTTTTTCTCGATAAAACAAATATTTTGTGCGATTAAAATAGCTTTTAAATTTGTTACACAAAGAAAGACGTTTGTATATTAATATTTACTGGTGATGCAAGGCAGTCATCTCCTCACATACATGTAGTAGCCGGGCGTCGCTTTATAGATCAGCAACGATTAATGTGCTACACTATCTCACTATTGATCACAAAGGCATGACTGTCAGAATGAGAATGAAATTTACATTGTGAAACATCAATACCAACATTTTGTAAGCATTTTTTTTTGTCATCCTGTAATGAATATTTGGTGAAGTCTAAAACAACAAATTCATACACAAACACTAGAAATGATTGTTCGGTTTACCAGAGGTTAAACGATGTGAGAAACTATGTTGTGGCTCGCATTTTGGGTGAAACAAAAAGGACAAAATTCTGAACTCGAGGATCGACTGCTGACATCGTAGTTACACACAGATTAGTAGTATATAAACGGCATATTGACTCTACTTGACCTACTTTCGAGGAGGTCACGGGGAGGTCACGTGGCGATCACATAATCAGGTGGTCAATGTCACTATAGTTCCGGCGGAATGACCAAAAAGCTACCTCCGAACACAGAAGAGTTTCAATTTTTGCAGGGAATGTATTCCTCAGCGGTCTGGTGGTAATGAGGTCTGCTTCCGCGGACAGAAAGTAGTCCCAATTACGTGGGGAGCCGGGGGAAATTTCTCCAGGCCGCTAGGGGCCCCTAGTGGACCAATTGGGTCGAGTGAGGTATCCCTGCTCCTTCAGGGCTATCCAGTCATGGGTGTTTTCACAGAAAAAAAAAACAACAAATAAAATAAATAAATCAATAAATAAAAAGCGGAACACGGACTCCTACAATTATATGTATTCTACAATATTCGGGAAAATGCCTATATGGGGTATGGGGTGGAGGGTCATTTTGTTTTTTGCATGATTCTATGGGTTGTTTGGTCTTGTTTCCTACATCTCACCACGAAAAACACGATGGGAGGGGTCTCGAAGTGAAGCGGTGAAATTTTTCGAAAAGTACCGGGTAGGTCTGTATATAGGCCCATATAGCCCCATACTGGCTATGGGGGTATAGGTCCAACCTGAGAAATTTTTTGTGGGTTTTACTATGCGTTGTTTGGTCTTGTTTTCCTCGTCTCGCCACGAAAAATACGACGGGAGGGGTCTCGGAGCTAAGCGGTGAAATTTTTCGAAAAGTACCGGGTAGTTTTGTATATAGGCCCATATAGCCCCATACTGGCTTTGGGGGTATAGGTCCAACCTGGAATTTTTTTCGTGGATTTTACTATTTTTTGTTTGGTCTTATTTTTCTCGTCTCGCCACAAAAAACACGATGGGAGGGGTCCCGGATCTAAGCGGGGAAATTTGTCGAAAAGTACAGGATAGGTCTGTATATAGGTCCATATAGTCCCATACTGGCTATGGGGGGATTGGTCGTCCGATGGTGGCGTATGAGGTCTTATTTTGAAGCTCTCTTGGAGGAGCATCCGACGGGACTAATGTATCTTCCGTTTTCAATACTCTGCGTATAGAAAGCAGGCATTCTGGGGGGTATGTGGGGGAGTGTTTGGGGTAGAGATGGACCACTATGGGTCCAAATGGGTCGTGGGAGGTGTCAAAGTGAAGCTTTTGTGGGGTAGAGTCAGAATGGCGTGTTTTTTATTGCAAGTCCCGTCAATCTGCGCATGCGCAGTTGGGTGTAGTAAATAAAGTGGTCATTTTGTGGGGTACATGGTGGTGTGTTTGGGGTAGAGATGGACCACTATTGATCCGAATGTGTCGTGGGAGGTGTCATTTTGTAGCTCTCGGGGTGTAGACACCGATTTGAGGGCTGTCCACAGCATCTGTGACGTCATCGGTGACGTCATCAGTACGAGTAGTAGCGAAAGTGGGCATTTTGGGTAAGTGGAGGAAGGCATTTGGGGTAGGAATGGACCACTATTGGTTCGAATGTGTCGTGAGAGGTGTCGTTTTGTAGCTCTCGTTTTGTAGCTCTCGGGGTGTAGACTCCGATTTGAGGGCTGACCACAGCATCTGTGACGTCATCGTTGACGTCAACAGTACGAGTAATAGTGAAAATGTGCATTTTGGAGGAGTGAAGGAAGGTATATGGTGTAGAGATGGACCATCCTTGGTCCGCATGCGTCGTGTGGGGTGTCATCTTGTAGTTCTGGTAGTGCAGACCACGATTTCAGGGATGTTCACGTCATCTGTGACGTCATTGGTGACGTCATCAGTAGGAGTAGTAGCGAAAATGGGTAATTCGGGGCGGTGAAGGAAGGTATTTGGTGTATAGATGAACCAGCCTTGGTCCGAATGCGTCCGGTGGGGTGTGCACTATACCATATCTTTGCTTTATTACGCCTCAGAATAGCTTGTTTGATAGCCGATTGGTCAATTGCCATCCCATAAATAGTTCGTATTATGGCAGCTACACACCTAATACGAACAATCACGTGTTAACGTTACCATAGTGGAAGGTGAAATTGACGTAGCCTGTCCTTCAATGCAACGTCACAAAGCCGACACGTCACAAAACGAAGAGCTAAGTCGTATCAATGGCTTTTTGATGTTGCGCCTCAGCGTTTGCTTTCAACCCAAAGACGTTGTGGGCATGCGCGACTCTCTCGTATTAGGTCAGGAAATGTGAATCAGTTGAAGTTGTCTTACGAAAACAAACCGCATTTAATCGTTGTTGTCGCATTTTCGGCTTAAACAAAGGCTCTTCGGCATAATAAAATCATTATGATGTTTGTTTGAGGGGGCATACGAACTATTTACATGGTCAGTGAGGAATTCTTATCGGTCTCACCTGACGGCTCGACCGATAACAATTCCCCACATTGACCATGTAAATAGTTTGTATGCCCCTCAAACAAACATCATAACTGATAGTATTATACCATATCTGTGCTGCATTATACCAAATCTGTGCTCTATTATACCATATCTGTC
Organism: Hanleya hanleyi; assembly: GCA_036873755.1. Lineage (NCBI taxonomy): Eukaryota > Metazoa > Mollusca > Polyplacophora > Lepidopleurida > Hanleyidae > Hanleya > Hanleya hanleyi. Next base: position 19,390 of record JAVTVY010013458.1, read on the forward strand.
CTAAATTATACCATATTTGTGCTGTATTATACGATACCTGTTCTGTGTTATACAATATCTGTCCTGTGTTATAAAATATCTGTCCTGTATTGTACCATGTATGTCCTGTATTATACAATATATGTTCTGTTTTATACCAAATATGTGCTGTATTATACAGTATCTGTCCTGCATTATACCAAACCTGTGCTGTATTATACCATATCTGTCCTGTATTGTACCATATTTGTTCTGTATTATACAATATTTGTCCTAAATTATATCATATCTGTCCCGCATTATACCATATCTGTGCTGTATTATACCATATCTGTCCTGTGTTTACAATATTTGTCATGTATTATATCATATCTTTGCTGTATTATACAAAATATGTCTTGTATTATACAAAATATGTCTTGTATTATACCATATCTGCCCTTATAACAAATCTGTGCTGTATTATACCATATATGTGCTGTATTATACCATGTCCTGTGCTGTGCAATATATGTTCTGTATTATACACTATTTGTCCTCTATTACACCATATTTGTCATGCATTATACTATTTCTTTGCTGTAATATACCAGATCTGTCCTGCATTATACAATATCTGTGCTGTATTATACCATATCTGCCCTGTATTATACAATATTTGTCCTGTGTTATACCATATATGTCTTGTATTGTACCATATATGTCCTGTATTATACCATATCTGTCCAGTATTATACCTTATCTGTGCTGTATTATAATCGGGGAGGTATCAATGTGAAGCACTCGTGGCGCCTATTGGAGGGGCTGGGTCGTGGAAATGACGTCATTCTGCACATGTGCAGTTGTGGAGTAGTAGTAAAAGGGAAGTTTCGGAAGTGTACAAGGGCACTATATCACAGAATATAGCTTTAATATTGAGGTCATGTCCTGTTGGTTTGCATACCTCTCCGATCACAAATAAATGGGATAATTCAAAATTGTGGAGATGCCGAAAGCTTGCTTTTACCGTCATTTTTGCTTCAATATTGCGTTCCTTTCTTACATCACATCAGATAATTTAATAATAATGACGCTACTTGACGAGGCTTTTCCACATTTTGGTGTGTAAAGTCCGTATTTCGCATTTTACTTTTTCGGGAAATCCTAGTTTTGCACCTACCCCCCCATCACCTGATCGATCTCGTTTCAAGATGAGCCCTCACACGGCCCCTTATGACCGATATTTGCCCAACAATATCTTGAAAACGGACTGTTTCAAGATCAACTTGAAAACAGTCCGTTTTCCGCATTTTTTTCTCGAGAAATCCTAGTTTTGCACCCACCCAGCATGTTGCGTTATCGAAAGTTACCTCGCCCCCGATGTGACCTTTGATCCAGACGTTACCTCGACCGAAGGTGAGGTGATCAACGAACGTGACATCACCAGAAATGACATCATCCCACCCCTCAACAATCCTAAGAGATTTCGCCTTTCTATACTACTGAAGGTATCACTGCGGTTATCTTGGATTTCTACCTTTTCTAGTGGAACTTGCCCCCAGCATATGTTGCGGCAAGTCGCCCACCTCCCTCATCTAGGCCCAAAGTCCAAGGATTTGTTTTATTTGGCTTCAGTTATGCAATTTTCAAGGAAATAAAGAGGAGTTAAGGATATTGATTATTATATCTGAACTTTTGACCTCTTCAATGACCTTTGACCTTCAAAAGTTGAGAAACAACTTGATTGGTGATGATGTGTGTTAACCTTGGTGGACGCTACGAGAAAATCGGGCATCATACTTACGTATGAAGCAGAGAGAGATCTACCGGTTTAAAGGCAATATAATCATTTCAAAATTCCGATGTGAAAGACAGTTCTTCCAAAAACCGGGGTACCATTTTGCGCATGCGCAATGACTGTGTCAAAACACTTTGCCAGAGTGGCAACATGCCGAACTCTGTTCACCACATTCCAACCTTCAAATTGATATATAGAAAATGGACTCCCCAGGGGGGTGCAAAATAAACTAAATTTTACCACCCCATCTCATGGACTATAAGAGCACATACAAATATCACTAAAAAGCACATTTTCCTTACTGAAGACAAAAACCATAAAAGTATACATGCTACAGTATCCATGTTAATCAAGACCAATATAACTCATTGCGGGCCTCCAGTCTAGTCTGTAGGTTATAGCGGCAGGGGTGATGATAGAAATGCATGAGAAATTAGCAAAGTGAATACATATTACAATGGTTTACTCATAGCTTCACATTTGTGAATATATTCCGCCACAGGGTTTATCGCAGTTTGCACAGGACAGGTTATAATAAGCTTTAATACGCCAATATTAGCATGGGAAGATAGGTCTTATTGTATTAAACAGTGACAGTCGCTCCGACTGAAATCCGGTGCACTCTAGTAGGAAGTGTGTCTCATCATCAAGACGATTACAGACCCTACAAATTCTATCCTCAACTGGAAGTCCACAATATCTTCCTCTTTCAATTAATGACACCATTCTCAATGCGACCTGAGCAGTCAAGCGAATCACGACTAGATATTTATTGCAAAAGGTATGTAAGGTATTATGAGTGTTACAAGGATACACTTCGTCACGCACGAGCGGTTGTAGCCCGAGGGCAGCTGCGGCGATGATTGATATATACTTCGTCACGCACGACTGGCTGGCTCACTGAGCTGAGACGTCTGTTTCCCCTCAAACTTCATTAAAATATACTCAGGTAGAATCTGTAAATGTACACCTAAAGCCTAGAACTTTCGTTTTCGTTTTTTTTTCGAAATTCATTAAAATCTCCATATCTCTGGAACGGGAAGGGCTACTGCGATGAAACTTAGCCAGGAGAGAAACGCGTCGTTGGATCACGATGGTGACGTCATAGTGACGTCACAAGATGAATCAGATGAATTTCGGAAAAATCTCCATATCTTCAGAACGGCATGGGTTACGGAGATGAATCTAACGCCGTTGGATAGCCAAGAGAGAGGCGCGTTGTGCGACTACGTCATATGATGTTATAGCGATAGTCATAATAGGAATTTTGGGAGAATAAGTAAGATTTGAATCTTATGACTATTCTACTCCAAGGTGCTTCGAAAACGTAAAGTGTATGACACCCATTTGTACCTATTCCAGCTGGGACGAAGACGAATTCGTCAACGGTCTCACAAAATTGTGGGACTGCGAATTGGAACGAATCCGACAACAGAGGTGTGAGCCGGATCCAAACAATGGTGATAGCTACCTATCACGAGCCCCTGGCGATCGCCCTAGAAACGACGCACATGTGGGATCTTCGGCGGTGAGTGCATTAATTTCGTGAAAACGAAATGTGTAGATTTTTGGTTTACCCCCCTGTGAGTAAAGGTTTGGTATGTTTTTATGAAAGATATGCCCTTCGGGTACCGGGAAAACCATGTTTGCCATCTTGTATCACGACCAGAGCTGAGATATAGGCGTTTAAGAAGGTGCCTCTGAAGAAAATGTCACGATTTATGGAGAGGGGGTAGGGGTACTGAAACTTCTCTAGAATTGTTAATTGTAGGTCGATTTGCTTTCGTAGTGTAGATTTAAGCACAATTAAACAGAGATCATGCTGATTTATAAAAATGATCATTTAACCAAATAGTTAAACTTTTGCAGGGGGTCGTTTCCAAATTTCAATAAAATACGTTATATTTAGCTTAAAATTAATTCCAAAGTTTTTTTTTTACAAGGCATAGATGTCAAGTATATCTGCAGAATATATGCAGATCAATTCAACTGGATACGGAGAGCTACGGGAGAACAATTCAACATTCTAGAATGATAACTTTTCTAAAAAGTCACACTATAAACATAGGTGTTTGCAAATGAAGAAATTTCAGTTAAATTTGTAACGTGCACCTGTACGATCTTATATGGTCTCATACCCAAAATATCAACAAGTTATAATCCTAATGGCATACAAATTTAATTGAAATGATTTTGTCACATTTCAGTCATTTCAAAGGAACAATTAAACTTAGGGGCCATCTCATAATTCCAATAATTACTATGTGTTTGGAGCCCAACATACAGGGCAAATAGAGATAAATTAAGCTAACACCATGCTAATAATTAAGAGATCATTTCTAAAAATCATTTTAGCAATGCAATTCTACAGAAAACAAAACTGCACATAATCTTACCAAATTATATCAAGTAATTACGCTTTACACAAACTTATATATAAATCGGCACATTTTTTTAGTTAAATAAGTCCGTTTGTGTTTAAGACAAACATAACCTACAATGAAATTAAACTTAGAATTTCACGAGTCATTAAAATAAAAAACCAAAAACATGTCAAGTAAATTTAAAATATTTACAAAGCTGATAAACCAACGATGATCAAATGTCCTTAGTGGTTTATTTCAGAGCCTGATACTGATAGCACACATAATGCTTAACGCGAGGATATATTCGATCAACACCCATCGTAGGACCATGAAACAGAACAAACGTGATCTTTGGGAAAATTATGTTTCTAAGATCAATACACATACTCCTATAACAAAAGTTTGGAATATGATCCAAAGAATAAAAGGTAAAAGCTCCAAGCCTGCATAGTGTTCATCATCTCAACGATGGAAATCAGGTGTAGAGATTGCAAATAATCTAGGCGAAACAATTGCCAAACACTCTTCGTACGATAATTAAGTACCTAAATTTCAAAGTTTCCGGAAAAGGGAAGAGAAAAATGAAATTAAATTCCCCTCCGGTAACCATGAAGGCTATAACGCTATGTTTACAATTGAGGAACGTCATGCTTCTCTCTCGAAAACTAACGGTTCTGCTGTAGGCCCTGATAATATCCATTATCAACTTTCTATTAAAATTCTATTACGCATATTCAACAGACTTTGATCAAGAGAAGACTTTCCACCGTCAGGGCATAATGCCATCGTTATACCAGTATCAAAGCCTGGCCGACTTTGGTCAAGAGAAGACTTTCCACCGTCGTGGCATAATGCCATCGTTATACCAGTATCAAAGCCTGGCCGTAACCATACAGACCCTGGTAATTATCGTCCGATTTCACTGACTAGCGGTGTTTGTAAAACAATGGAACGCATGATAAATGATCGCCTTGTTTGGTACCTAGAAACTGAAAAGAAACTTACTGATATTCAAGCTGGTTTCCGTAAAAATAGAAGTACCATTGACCATACCATTGACCATTTAGTCAGATTATATTCCTATGTCAAGAATGCTTTTCCATCTTTTTTGATTTAGAAAAAGCCTACATGAAAATACTGGATTCTATAAGACCTTCACACTATGGGATTAAAGAGCCGTTTACCCATTTTCATATCCAACTTTTTGAATGATAGACAATTCCAAGTTCGGTTGGGTACAACCATGTCTGATCATTTCGACCAAGATCAAGATGTCCCACAGGGCAGTATTTTGTCTACTACTCTGTTTAGTATCAAGATCAACAGCTTGGCGGAAGTTTTGAAAAATCAATTGATGGTTCACACTTTGTGGACAATTTCAACATTTCATGTAGTGGAAAAAGTATATGGTGTTTAGAAAATGGCTTCAAATTCTCCAGAATTAAGACAAATTGTATACACTTCTGCAGGAAATATTTCCAGCACACAGATCCAGTACTAACATTAGATGGAACTGAGATCAAAGTGGTAAAAGAGGTCAAATTCTTAGAAATGTTGTTTGACCACCGACTAACATTCAAATCGCATATAAATTGCTTGAAAGCTAAGTACACAGAAGCTCTTGATTTGCTGAAGGTAGTTGCCAAACATAAGTGGGGAGGAGATCACCAAACACCTCTCCATTTATATCGATCACTTGTTCGTTCCAAACTCGATTATGGCTCTATTGTTTACAATGGTGTAAGCAAGTCAAACTTGGCAAAGCTAGATCTTATTCTTCAGCAAGGATTAAGACTTTGCCTTGGAGCGTTCAGAACATCCCCTAAAGAAAGCTTGTATGTCGAAGCAGATGAATTTCCTGAACTTCGAAGAATTAAACTATCATTGCAATATATCACAAAATTGCGATCAAATCACTCGAATCCTGCATATAACTGTGTTTTCAAACCTCAGTTCGCGGATCTCTATTTGGAGAAACCCTCCATTATTCCACCTCTTGGAATTCGTATGAAACCACACGTTGTAGCAGCTGGTATTAAAGGAATACTTACTTTATTTTATATAAGTTCCTATTACAAAGGTTAGACTCTTAAAGAAATATAACCAACTATTTTACTGTCGTTGAGGGCGATAACCTATTATTTATATTACAATTTGTGAAGCCATGTTCGATGTGGGCGCCGCCATGTTGCCTGAGGAATGACGTGACTGATGACGTCAGCATTCAGGACAAGGTCACGGCTAACCCTTGATCCAGGGACATTCCCCGACATTTGAATTACTCTGGGTGCGAGTTTTAATTCGAGGGAAAAGCTGGCGCAGAAAATCCTACTGGGGTAATTCCTAAAAGGAAAGGGGTTTAGGTTTTCTCCGCCAACTGAACAATGTCTTTCCCAAGATTTTCAACTGAGACTTTTCAATTGAACGACAATGCTTCTGTGTTTGTAAACATTTTCATGATCACACATGAGCTACTAAAATCAACTAGAACGTCAGTGGATTTACTGGGTTCCTTCTCGTGCGAATTATCGGCATTATCAACACGATCAACCTTAAATCTCCATGACGTTGTGACGTTTTTAGATGAGTATGCACTCAATTCCGCTCATCTAAAAACGTCACGCAGGGGTGCAATGGCGGACCCAGCGCACGCCGTGGTGAGCAACAAAATAGTCAATGTTTCTTTTATTTCGCATTCTATCAACATAAATTTTATATAATAAGGTAAGTACTCCCTAAGCTTAGTCAAATTTTACCTAACAAGCTCTTACCAATTCCACCATAGCAGTTAGCTCAACCAGAAGTAGATATTTCTCTAACGAAATATAAAAAGGCAGACACGAGCCAGCTCTTGTATACACAAGAATTTGGTATACTGAGAGAGAAATACAGATCGCATAAGGCTATTATACAGATGGTTCTAAAGATGGTGAGAGAGTAGCATGTGCTACTATCTTTAGTTCCAAAACTAAAACCTGTCGACTACCAGGTGAGAGTTCGATATTCACTACAGAAGCAAAAGCCATATTGTTGGCTTTAGAAGGTATTGGGTCCAGTAAAAGAAAAAAAATATATCATATTCTCAGATTCACTGTCATGCCTCCAAGCGATTAAAAGTGGAACTTCGACTCATCCCACTATCTTGGGTATTCTACAACTACATGACTGTAGATTTGATCAACAGGTTGATATTGGTTGTGTTGGTTGCCTAGTCACGTTGGTAATACTGAGGCTGATAGGGTGGCTATGGCAGCCGTAGATGATGAGGTTGATCCTGTTGGAATCCCATATAGCGATTTCAGAACCTCTATCTGTACTTATGTGAGATGGCTGTTTCAATCTTTATGGGATGCTCTGAATAATAACAAACTTCAGGAGTTCAAAAAAACTGTAGGCTACACTCATCTGAACAGCCAGAAACGTTTCGACCAAACCATGATCAGGCGATGTAGAATCGGCCATACACGATTAACTCACGAACATTTACTAAAAAGGAGCCTGTCCCAAGGTGTATTCCATGCCATGACGATCTATAGGCCTATATTAGTCTGTGGCCACAAACAACAGTGCCATTTTTTTCATTTTTCGCCTCTTCGGATTATTTGCCCTTGACAGCGCTGAGATCAACTTTACATAATGAATATCTGATCATGCACTGATGTACCCCCCGGGTATTTTAATCCGGAAACTGCTCATTTAGTTATGCAGTAAACAGACGAGTTGTTTACCAGTTGGATGGTTGTCGATCTTTACGTTTGCAAAATAATTAAAAAAATAATAGACGTCTGAAAAAGTTGGGGGGGGGGTGTGCTACAGCTCAGCGGTTCCTGTCAGTGGTTTGCTGAGATGTCCAACATGGCTGAAAATATCAGGCATAGCTCTCCATACCCCGTCACACTATTATAAGTCAATTTAGCTTAAAACTATCCAGGCGCGTTCACTACAAAAATACTTTTTTATTCATTATATGAGAAAAATGATGAATTTATCCGATATTTGGATACGGCCCCTCAGCATTGCCATCGTTTATTCGCCAATGATTTGTTTTATTATGTATGATGTCTGGTTACTGTCGATCACATTTATGATAAAATATAGCATATTGACTGAAAATTGACAAAGTTATGGAAATTTTAGTACACCTACCTCATTCTTTTAATTCACTAAGTTTTTTCCAGAGCCACCTCTTCAAACCCTGAAATCTCAGCTCTGACCGTGATACAAAATGGCAAACATGGTTTTCCTGGTACTAGAAAGGTATATCTCTCAAAAAAATATGCCAAACCTTTACTCACAGGGGGGAGCAGTAAAAATCGATTTTAAGCCTCTATTGAGAATTGGCTACTAGACTACTTACATATATTAGGCTTTAACGAAGATAAATTACTTCTATATCAGATTATACATGTGTGAGGGAATTCTAATCAAACGATACATGAATGTTAGCCTGAATATTGACGGGAATATTCTCTCCTTACAGGTTAGTAGAAAAAGAACGTCTGGTGAGACGAATATTCGCCATGAGAAACTACCCAAGATCAACGTCACTTTCTCCTGTGATATTTGCGGAACAACCTTCACGCGTAGGGCAAATATGAAGCGGCCCATCAAGACCGCTCACACTAAGTCATCATTTTCATGCGACGTATGTCGGCCATCCTTTTTGAGAAAAGACAATTTGAACGCACATATTAGAACACATAGACCTGATAGTACTCATTTCGTACGCATACATCAAGTGATTGATGCTGTGGAGCAAATTGGGTCGGGGCGGAATGTATCAATCCATGAGGAAGAAAACCCCGCTCCATCGACCAGCATGGTACAAGACCCCACCCAATCGACGAGGGACGAAGCAGGAAATCCTACTCCATCAACCAGTGGTGATACGGACCCTTGCGACTTTCAACAGACGGCGTTGAATGCTGCGTTAAAAGTTCACACCATACGTCCTCGTACTGTTCATGCAATACTATGAACAAGTGAACTCTGTATTGAAAAACGGTCTTAAGTCGACCGGTAGTATGAAATTCTACATTTCTATCAAATGTTTATTCACCAAAGGAGAAGGCGATAATGTACAATCGGTGCAGCCCCATTTTAGAGGATTATGTCATGTTATGGTAAGTAAATCGGTTATACTACGTGCTCATTTAACAAAAGCGCATTATGACGTCTGAGGCAATTACTGCGTGTACGAAAATGGTACCTTCTTAGGGCGAGACTGTTGTTGAAAACTGGGAAATCAACTCAAACAGTCTGTCCCCGCGATAGAAGGTAAGCTTTCCCGGCATATCCGTACACGAGCTTCCTCGAGAAGCGCTGCCGATGTCCGTGGTGACATGGATTTCGATTCGAGCGTGGAATTGCCCTGAATTCGCTTTTTTGTGAATTCTTAATCAGACAACTCATCGGCGTACATCCAAACATCGCTATTGTTCATTATTTTAACTATTAACATTTACACTCGTTCTCGATAACAAAAAATAATAATATATATATATATATATTCTCTGAACACCAGTCGTGTTCTAGAGTTGGTCCAGTGTTATTCAATTTTCGACTGTTGATGTTCATGCTATGGCGTGCTAAACATTCATACGCCCAAAATTCACACGCGTACAATAGCGCCAATGATTTCTAGTTTATCAGACATCGACTCCTGTCCGACCAAAATAGACATAATGGTAAAAGACACTTTTGCCCGAGGAGGAGGATGTGTGTGTGTGTGTGTGTGTGCGTGTGTTTGTGTGTGTAGGAGGAGGAGGAGGAGGAGGAGGAGGAGGAGGAGTTGGAGGGGGAATTATATGACTAGTATAAAATAGGGACAAAGCAATACGAAGATTACTAAATAATCGCTTTATTCATCAACTTATAGCACTGCGCAAATAATGGGAGAAAACTGCTTATATGAAATACATCTCCATTGTTGTGGGTATCATTTCGATATCTAGCCTTCCATTCAATGTTTATGTACGAATATTTCTACTGGGGTCTTTATTCGGAGTCCTCGCTATCACCGTCATCAATCAACTTATCGAATAAGCATTTCCGCATCTTAATCGTCTGTCTGAGTGCTTCCTCATAGTCTATGTCGTATATCGCTTGCAGACGCCTCGTTGTTTTCAAGATCTCGTTATGAATATAATCGGTTTGTAGCTTTTGTATGTTCACGAGGAGATTGCAGTATTTTTGACGTAAGGTCTTCATCATCGCTGGAGTATAATCCTCCATAGCATTTGCAACAGACTCATCCTCGTCGTAACCTTGGCTTGTATATCGCTGTTTTCTCTCGTCAAATTCGACCCTAAAATCTCTCGCAATAGGTTTACCGAACATGTTTTTCCACACGTTATATTTGACCCGTTTCCGCAAGTGAGTAGGTAGATCTATTTCCCCAGGATGGAGGAGTTCGTCATCTGAAGGGTATTTTCTCTTTTGCCGTTCCATTTCATTCCCGCTCCTATGGATCATCTGCCTCTGCTGGAACTCGTCATCATTTTCATTCCGTTTGAACCACGGTGCATCCGTCTTCGTATTTAATCCCTCTCCCACCTGTTCATTCCTCTTAGCGAACCATGCTGGATCGTGAGATGGTATGCGAATTTGAGTTGATGGATTATGAATTGGGGCTGGACGAGGTGGCAGTTGTTCTTCTTCTTTCACGGGTTCCTCAACGCCTGATATTACATTGGTAGAGAGCCTGTCATTTTCCGCTGTATGGGGTTTTAAATCGATGAACAGATATCCGTACGGACGAGATGTGGCTTCGCGAAATTTTGCCATGAAATGTGTCGTATCCCGAGGAAAGATTCGTCTCCCGAACGTGCTAATTTGCTGTGTATCAATAGGATTATTGAATAGAACGAAATACTGGCAGTTTAGCGTGATATCTCGAGATGCCTTGCCTTGAGAGAAGAGATTCTGAATCAGATAAATTATGGACAAATTTCTGTGATGCGACCCTTTGGTGAATAGGTCGGCAACCTTTTCTTCGCGCTTTACCTCGCCCATCAAATCGTCCAGAACAATAACGTTGGTTTGGTCGAGGTCGAAGTAATACTCTTCGCCTATGTCATGGGGTATGCCGGGGAGGAAGTTTACATTTTTCAGACTCGTAGCTTCATAGGCTGACTGCCATTGACTGTAACACCATACGATGCGTGTTGGAGAGGGATCGATATTAGCACATTCCAAAAATTTCATTACCCATGATGTCTTCCCACAACCAGTCGGGCCGCTGACGATCATAGTAAATGGATGTTGTGATGCTCTTGAAAGAGTCATAGATGACGTCTCGCGATTACGTTTATACGGATGTTCTGCTATTATCCCCTTTTGGTGTATAAGTTGATGTCTAATCAGGTTATCTGGACGCGAGAATGTTTTCTGACACACCGTACACTTGTTTGTCATGTTTACGCTTCTCTGCCAAAACGTAGATTAATTCTAATATCATTTCTCTCTATATTTTATACTATACGGTATATCCTCCTCCTCCTCCCCCTCCTCCTCCTCCTCCTATTTCCGCGTTCCCTTTACAGGCACTTGCACGCTTACTTTGTGACGCTGTCTACAGAGTTCTGCTTTAGCCTGCTCTACAACTTGCTGTGCCGGTGAAATTAGTTCAACTGTCATTTCTCTTGTACGCGATTTGTTAGTCGAGTTCACCGTACTGTTGCCTTGTGCAATATTAAGAGAGTTTGGAGGAGAATGCACTCTCTGTCCCCCAATCTCACAAATTCCCTCCTTTAGGTAAGCTCTACTCTGGTCTCGATAAAATTTAATCCACATATCTACATAATCAGGATTGTCTTCTGCCGGCATGATAAAGCGACAGCAGTGAGGCGTTCAACGGTTTCTAAAGGAATGCAAAAATCTCTCAGAGTTATGATATAGGTATGACAACAAGGAATGTCGTAAAGAGGTGTTTGACGAAGTATGGCGGACACACAGTCTATACAACGGTATAAGTTTCGTCTCTAGGACGATTCTCGGGGAATTACAGGCGTTGGGAATGGACGTTTTTGGAGTCCTCGTTGTCACTCAAAGTCGATTGAAGAAGATAATTTCCAGTTTCCAGCTGCGTCTCCATAAAGCTTTGACGTTATTAATAACATCAAATATTTTATCAACAAAAAGACACTGGTCATGCTGTTTTATTCACTATTTTACACCTTGCACAAGTTTAAAGGCTAATTCATACCACTTTATTAAGATATTTAAGTCGGTGACTCGGAAGTTCTAGTTCAGCGCTTTCAAACTTGTCTCAAGATTGTATAGACTGTGAACAGAGTGTCATATTCAATTCCAGTCATGCGGAACTAATGAGGTTGACCTCTCCTCACGTCATTTGGCCTATAGTCGATTATAGATCGTTAACGAGACTTTCGTACGTTGAACTCGCAAATCTGTAGAGTACGAGAGAATGTCACGCTCTATTAATTCTTATATTAGACATAAAGTTGAGATTTTCACGGGGTAAAAAAATGTTTGATGATCGCTGACACAGCACAGTGACGTAGACTATGCTGAGGAGGTTACTTTGGTATTGTGATAGACAAACGTGAACATACCAAGGGTACAGGTTGACATAATATGTTCAGGTCACAAACTTGAAGTGCCTTACCTATAAAGTAAGATGGTCACAGATTGTTACATGTTCGTATAGGACATGATGGCTTATATACAATAGTCGAAAAATGCAATGTCGGCAGACTTTCGAAATGTTTTCCAGAAAAATATACACGTCAGCGATACAGAATTAGGAATGACGTTATATAGAAAAATAAGCAAGTAACAGTATGTTTCAGACAACAGGATCTAGGTCTGTTAGGTCAGGGACAGTTTTGGTGACGTCATTATCGCTGAAGCCGAGGAGACTGTCCAGTTTTATAAGCTGTAAACATTGTATACAGCCTTCAATTGACAACTTGCTGTAGTAGAATATGGGTATACACTAGTAGTATTGAAAACGCACACAAAATGTGACGGTATAAACTGAAAACATTTAATACAACTGACAGAATGAGTAAGTAAAATAGGTTTTACATGAAAATGCGGCATGTGCTTTAGAATAGGTTAACCAGAAGACTATTCTGTGAAGTCATGTGACGCAGTCAGTATGTCGGCACCTCTTCCCACTTCCCTTATATGTGTTGTAATTTTTTCCTGTATATGGCGAGATTCTGCTGGTGGACGTTTCGTCCCCGAGACCCGCCCCCTGTACAGACCTTTTGGTCTTTGATATATGTTGGCATTTTGTGGGAAGTTGATGCTGGGTCGACATCGGGCCTTACAGGCTAGTCTTTTGTGTTAAATGCCGTCATTTACATCTGACGACGATACAGCTCACCAATCTCCAATGTACGAGTTGTCACAGCAAAACAGCTCACCAATTACCAGTATACGAGTTGTCAGAGCATTTCCATCATAGCTCTCTAGATTTGTATCTAATACCGCTTATGCCGGTGCTAGGGCCGTGTGGTCATATCATCCAAGTTGCCACATGAACAGGTACAATAAAAGCGTACCTGAGATACAACACATATCACGAATCGTTAGATTCTTGGTATGTGCTTTAGAATAGGTTAACCAGAAGACTATTCTGTGAAGTCATGTGACGCAGTCAGTATGTCGGCACCTCTTCCCACTTCCCTTATATGTGTTGTAATTCACTCAATATTGCAGAATATTGAATAATATCGTTGATTCGGCAGAATTTTTTCTCATTGCTGTCATGATTATTTTCTCATTGCTGTCATATTGATTATACGTCATGGAAATTCTTCGCTCTATATATTAGATGATAGTGAAATCAGCTGAATTGCACAACATATCGTCGGGATTGTGCAACCGTTCACCATTGGCTGTGGCGTCATGCGACGTAGCACGGGGGAATACCCGAACAAATAGGCGAAATTCAGGTAACCGATTTTGATTTTAAGCGAGATTGACCAGTCTTACAGTTAATAACGGTATACACAAGTCGTTGTACAACGACACCAGCGGTAAGTCTCACTTATTACACGAAGCCTTCTCCCATTAATAGCGTGAAGGGTTAGGAAAAAATGTTTAACGTTATGTAGTCCCATATATGACGAAATAGACACAGTCTTTCTTCTAATGTTCACATTGTTCGAGTTTTCACCAGTAGTCCCGCTCCCATAGGATTGCACGTGCCACAATACAACTGTTCCATTTGGTTGTGGTGTAAAATGTCGCACATAGAGACGCCGTCCGCTTCATCGTATGAATATCCACCATTATCATTCACCAAATTTTCGCTCGGTAGATCACTCGCGGCAGATCTAACTGGTTTAGGTGGGAGAATTGGTCCTGTTATAGACTTGTTGAATTCGTTGCTGACGGAACACTGTTCTATTTCATGTTGGTCTCAATGATAGGAATGAGTTTTTTCAACATATCCCAGCCTTTCGTGTTCAGCGTGTGTCCGTTCCGACCTGATTTCAACTCGCTGGTTGGTGATTTTAGGTACCACTCTCTTATGTGGACGAACCATTCCCCTTCATACGCTGCAGTGCTAATGTATATATTATCTTGTAGCTTGAATGGAGTTTCAACCGTCTCTTTAGCCTGAATCATTCTATCCACTCTAGGCAGGAATTGTTTGAATGAAAACCACCCATCTCTCGTCAGTCGTATGGCAACACCATAAGGTTTTATAATCTGCCCATTATGCCGTATACGTTGAAATGTTACTCGAGGAGAATTTCCTTCACCGCTCACTAGAGCGTAAAGGTTACTCATTAGTCTATACATATCGGCTTTTACAGGTGCGACAGTCGTAGAATAAAGTGAGAAGCACACGAGAAGTCTTTATATACGCATTGGTTATTTTATCAGTTGACCATCTGACCCTTGACGACACCTCGACCTACTAACCTAGTTACAAAGATAGTCTCTACCTACCACCCCGATTATATAAGGTCATACGACGATATGGCGACCTATTTATGGGGGCAGAGTGGCCTACTTACTTATGGCGACCTAGTGGCCTACTTATGGTGATCTAGTTATGGTGGAGTCTTGAAGGTAGGTCGATAGGCTATAATTACACCGTGAGTCACGCGAACACCGCGAACCGCGGGTCGATCGACGATTATATCCTCGGGCGAGTCGTAAATAGCCGACCTAGAACACCGCATTAGTCACGCTCCGCCGGCGAACCGGGTCGACCGGCGCGCGCGCGCGATGGATCGCGGACCACCCTCGCGGTGACACCGTCCGATGAACACCGCATTCCTCCGGGGGGGGGGCTATAGGTACAACCTATATAAATATATGTATAAATATAAACGATAGCCTCGAACAGCGCATCTCCCCATCAGGCTATAGACACGGGCCAGTGAATCGGCGTCGTCATACGCCTACACCATCATGCCTACAGGCGTTATACGCGTACCGCATTAGTCACGCGTTGATGATTCGTTAACGAACAGCACCCGCGGCAACACCGCGCCGACACCGCACCAACATGGCGGAGTAATAACACCGCGAACTCGGTGTTTTTGAACTCTCCCTTTCTTACGCTGACACCGCACCAACATGGCGGCGTTTCTCTAGTATTAAAGTAATAACACCGCGAACTCGGTGTTTTTGAACTCTCCCTTTCTTACTACTAAGAGCATACTAATGTCACTTTCGAATTGATATGATGCAAGTTGCATACACTTATCTCCATATGTTTCACAGATATAGCTACGCTAACGAAAACTGGGCCCATCAAAATAATTCACCACAACAGGTTAATGTAATAACATTTCAAGTAACAGTATGCAAGTTCCATAAATTTACCTATATATATTTCTGAGATATAGTCAAAGTAACGAAAACTGGTTTCCTCATAACAATTCACCATAGGATTATTTTACAAAAATATTTAATCCATTTGCAGATAAGCGCTGCAGAGATATAACCACTACAGCGGAAACTGGATGCTCGATAATACAACCAATGGACAATCCCGAACCACCATATTCGGCATCGTCATGTCCCACAACATACATGCAGCCATTTTCGCCATCGTATAAATATCCTACATTTTCTATTGGTCGATATATGGCGGCCATTTTGCTGAGCATTTCAACACACCTGTCAGCGATCCCGACCTATCGATCTCGTGTAGCAAGTTTCGCGCTGATGGGTTCTGTAGTCCTGTGAAATAGTTAAGCGATTGGTCAAATGTGAAACTTCATGGAGAGAAACATCTACTACATGACAAGAGGTTCGATCAGTTCAGAGGCGTCGACAAACTAAAGTCCCAATTTCGCAGGATCGTCTCTAAAATAGAGAGCATGTTATTTAATCCGTGATTTAGTATACAGCGCACCCTGGCCTCAGAAAACGGAACTAGTAACTTTATCGTATTCAAATTGGATCTTGTACCAAAGATGGATTCCTATATCTCCACAAGGAAATGGAGATATCATATGTACAGGTGTTTACATCAGATAATTACTGGTTCCCTTACTACGTTGCAATTCTTTGTTGTGATATTAGTGGTTGAGTTGTACATATCGTTAATATCACATGTACGATAATAAAAAATTGCAATAGCAACTACTAATGACACAGTTGTCGTAATTGTGTCAGCTATTGGCACAATTGCTGCAGTAACGGTTGACTCTGCATGACACAATTGCGACATTAGCTGGGGACCTGACAACCGCTAATGTCACAATTTCCCAACTGCGACAATTGTGTCATTAGTATTTGCTATACAGAGCTTGCTCTCTTCAGAATTTTAATGCATAAATATACCTGTTCCATATTTCTTAGACTGAATGATTTGGCCCCTATGATGTGCTGTTTAACTGCCAAAAATTGTAATATTACCTATGAAGGCTTTTGTATAGTCAGAATAATTAGTCCTATGGATCTCGAATATCAGGGTCGTAAAGTACTTGTGCAAAATCGCTCTGTTATGGGCGAAATACTTTCTGTATTTCTCTGTAAACGTATCAAGATGGACGAGAACCAGAATCAGTTTTGGTTCACAGCTACCTACTGAATCAACGTTCATTGCAATCAACGTTCATTTTCGTTCTGGTCGATCTGGCTATGTTTACAGTGATAAAATTAAAGTATTTTCACCTTAAAATCGGTGATTTTGCACAAATGCGCAAGTTCGCCGCCTCCTCGCCTTGTTATTATTCTGGGCAAACAAGTCTCGGTATATAAAGCACCTTTGCTTACACTTCGATCGAAGATTCTAGCGAATGACTAGATCGATAATTTAAGTAACTATACCAAAACACAAGAAATAAGAACAAATATATTTGTATTCCAGCTGGTTATCGGTTAGTATAACATTGATTACCCAGATATATGTTAACAATAAATAAACTGATTATCCCGGTTATCGTTTTCTTTTTTCCGCAATACATAAGAGTATTTTAGTTACTTCAGCTAATTGTGGGGTCTTTGCACCTCGGATGAACAACGAAACACCCTTCCCTCAAAATGGGTTAAAAAGATACAAGAAAGGCTCCAATACCAATATGTATGTTAAATCTTTTATTGTCCATACGTACAAATAACGGAGATACGAGATTCTCGACCACGTGACTTCCGCCTGTTCCTACAAAGAAAATAATGTGTCAGTAATGAGTTTGAAGCTACGGTCAATTTCCTTAAATATTGCACTATCTGTAGATATGCACAATAGGATGATCTGATGACATAGTTTCCTACAAAATATCAGGCTCTGAACAAGTGAAAACTCCGGAGCTCTCATCCTTTGGAGCGGCAAATGCCGGTATCTTGTCTTTCGCGATAAAGCTGAAAGCTGATGCTCTTGCCGACTGATTAGGGATTAATTATAGAATACAGAATAAAACGAATAAAACGCTACATAGTATATATCGGGTATGTTATCATACATGTTTACAGAATATGAACATGTAGGCTGTATCGAGTATGTAGAGAGAAATCGTTTGATGTTCAAAACTATGCAAATGGCTCAAATGATTTTTTTTTATGAAATGAAGATTTATGGACCATCGTCCAAATGTTTTGGCCCGATACTCTTCTTAATATACATTAATGGGATAAATAAAGCCTCATCAATCTTGAACATAAATCTTTTCGCAGATGATACAAGTGCCACCCTTTCAGACACCGATCCCACTATAGTCTGGTTGTTGGGCATTTTGACCCGGACAAAAATGGTATAAAGATGATTCTTACAACATATGAGCAGAATGTGCCATAGAACAACATACCCAAAATCCGCAAAAATCATCTATGGGGAATTTTTTTTATGAGTGTTTTAATATTTTGTACATTTTTGCATGTTTTTGTAAGGAAAAGGTAAAAAAGTAAGGATTTTATGTGACGTTTGGCGGTTCATTCACCTTCAAAGAAGAAAATGCAAAGTCTAAGTTGCTGAAAATTGTTACTTTACTGATAACTAAACTAGTTATTACCGCATTACTTCGGGTATAAGCCCGATCCCCCCCCCCATGGAAGATTCCGCTCAAAAATAGGGGTGGGCTTAAGCCCGGGAAAGGGCCAGAACATGTTTGAAAAAATAATTCTGGAACTGTAGGTTGGCCCTGCATAATTGTCATGCAAGTTTACCTCTAATTAACTACTAAAACACAATTTCTTCATTAGTGTCAACATTATCTTTCTCGTCAAGGGTAACCTCCTCGTTATTTTGACAACTTTCTCCTCTGCAGACTCCACAGACTGTTACACATTTCAGTCCATGTTTACGACAAGAGTAACTGTTATTGCCACATGGATTTGTGATAGAAAGTTTGCATTTTTGCATTTGTAATCTCTCTGGTGCTGCATCCAAGTCTGTCAAGGTTGGTGTTGGTATGCTATCAGCAAGTTTCCAACCCCATTGTATCGGATCCAGGTCATTGTTTGTGAGCTTAATCCAAAAATATGACTTGCAAGTGAACCCGCAAACTGTGAAAATATGCTGCTCTTTCTGTAGGTGGAAGCTTCTGTGGATCAATTGATGTTTTGCTTGTCGACACCATCTCCATGTATTTAGCGTACCGTAGACTGTTCAAAGAATCATCTGCTCTGCCTCCATACAAGACAACATATACCTGGATACCAGCTTTGCCAATCTGTTCCACTGTCGAAGAAGGTGACATACAAAGATATAACGATGCAATATGTCAACTATGTGCGTGCAAGGTATGGCGACTGTTGCATCGTGTTTGATGGCTACGAACAGAGTCCGTCAATTAAAGATCACGAGCACCAGCGAAGAGTTGGAAAAACATGTGCTGATATTCAGCTTAGTTAATATACGAAGGTTCACAGTGACCAGCAGACCTTTCTCTCGAATGAGAAGTACAAAAGTCAGTTCATCACGTTGCTGAATCGATGTTTGGAAGCTGATGGTCAGATCGTTCACAACAGTACTGGAGATGCTGACACATTGATAGTGGAATGTGCTCTTCAATTTGCAAGACAAGGAAGAGAAGTGAGTGTAGTAGCAGATGACACGGATGTACTTGTCCTCTTGATGTACCACTGGAAGCAGAATATGGCTGATATATACATCCATTCAGAGGCAAAGACGTTAAAGAAAGGTTTGAAGGTGAGGAAAGTTCAAGACCTTGTTAACAAAGCTGGCAAAGTAGTAACATCCCACCTCATGTTCATCCATGCGTGAAGTGGTTGCGACCACTATGTTTTCTTATATGGAGGCAGAGCAGATGATTCTTTGAACAGTCTACGGTACGCTAAATACATGGAGATGGTGTCGACAAGAAAAACATCAATTGATCCACAGAAGCTTCCACCTACAGAAAGAGCAGCATATTTTCACAGTTTGCGGGTTCACTTGCAAGTCATACTTTGGTTTGAGCCCACAAACAATGACCTGGATCCGATGCAATGGGGTTGGAAACTTGCTGATACCATACTAACTGACAGACTTGGATGCAGCACCAGAGAGATTACTGACGTTTGTAAGATGTAAATGCGAACTTTCTGCCAGAAATCCATGTGGCAATAACAGTTGCTCTTGTCGTAAACATGGGCTTATACTCGAAGTAATGCGGTAATAACTATATTAGTTCTCAGTAAAGTAACAATTTTCAGCAACTTAGACTTTGCATTTTCTTCTTTGAAGGTGAATGAACCGCCAAAAGTCACATAAAATCCGTACTTTTTACCTTTTCCATACAAAAACATGCAAAAATGTACAAAATATTGAAACATTCATAAAAAAAAATCCCCAAACAGGATTTTTGCGGATTTTGGATATGTTATTCTACTCCGAATTCTGCTTCGTTTGACACCAAAAGCAGCTTTGTACCATTTTTTTTCTGGGTAGCACCTATATTTCATCTTCCACTACCAGGCTACTAGACTTGTGGACATCATGTCCCTGGAACTCGAAAACTTACATAACTGGTTTTCCTGCAACAAACTCTCACTAATTGTAAAAAAGACCAAATATTTACTCTTCAAATCGAATAGGTCTTCCCCCCATACTAATATACCGAATTTATCAATCTTTGGTCTGGAAATTGAGTCTGTTCGTACTTTCAAATTTCTTGGAGTTTATTTTAATGATAAACTAAACTGGCAAACTCACATTGATGAAATTTCATCCAAAATGGCTAGAAATATCGGTGTAATTAATAATATACGAAATTCTTCAGAAAAGACTTATCCGTATAATAACTTTCAGTAATAAACTTGCCCACACAAACCCATTACTTGAACAATTAAACATCCTACCGCTCTCTAAAATCAATGACTATCTTATTCTGCTATTTACGCACAAATGTCTCAACAATGCTCTTTCCATCCCGGCCAAGTTCTCAAACTATTTCACAAAGCTCTCCCAAGTCCATTGCTATCCAACTAGACAAGCCAACTTCAATCTTTATACAGCACGGATTCTCTCAAATTTATCATTTTATTCAACAAAGTCAAAGGCAACACGAATTTGGAATTGTTTATCAATTGAACTGAAGTCTTGTCTATCATTCTCATTGTTTAAGTCCCATCTGAAACGCATATTTTCTCCATCCTGAATCTGGCTATTATCGATCAAAACCAAAGACTATCTGATGGTGTATTCACAATTATGTATAAAAGGCATTTTGAATATTCCAACGCTCAAATATAGTGATCGCAGTATATACTATGAGACAACCTCTTTTATGTAAAACAGATATATCTGACTTATATAATTATTCTCTGACTAGTAATTGACCACTGTACATACATGTTTATGATTATGCTCGTAAGTCAACACTTCATGCCAAATCAGTACTACTGTTATTACAAATACTCTTGGGATACAACAAGCCCCCTGAGGTTTTATTCCCGTCATTCTATCTCTATTCTGTTCTATGTACATATTATTTATTTGAATGATGAATAAACAATCGATCAAATCATTTTACTCACAGCCTGTAAAACATCAGAATATCGTTGGACATTCTAGCTCTATCGCGGACTTGGCTTCGATTGGAACTGATATATATGCATCGAAAGACTTCTATCTCAACAGTGTTCAATGGGTGCATTTATTTGAAGAGAAACGGTCGTGTTAGATTTCTTACTTCAGGCAGGTGACTGCTCAACCGAGAAGACCCATAACCTTTTCTTCCAGATCGTGAACGATTCCACCGAGGGCCTATCAAGACAAAATTACAGATTAGATGAAAATATATACAATTCATATCAATCTGCCTTACTCTCTCAGACTTTTTGTTCTGAACTCACTCGGTTGGTCATGCAAAGATATACATCCAGTGGACATTTTTATGCGCTGAACCGCTCTTCTTGATTTCGCTATTTAAAATTTGTCGGTTTTGGAGAAGACACCAGCGAACTGATATATGGGGAGACAATCGTTCAGTTTTTAAGCTCTACACTCGGGGACAAATACAAATAGTTCAGCTTACTACATGATCTGGCGATTTATAGTGAATTCAAGCTGAACTTTTTCAAGTGTAAAACAGTCCCTTCTTAGATTTTCGCTAAGAAGTTTCGAATGGTTCAGCACCTTCAATAAATCGACAAAAGTCGAACTGACGGAGATCGATTTATTCCGACTTTTCCATTCTTTGCACTTACGGATTTCAGAGGACTTGCGACCTCCGCCAGAAGGTTTTGTAGCATGGTTCCGAAGGAGCTCAGATCTCGCTTCGGGTGCAGAACATCACCGAACAGCTTCATGGCCTCTCCCTCGACTTTGCTGATCAAGTCATCGACGAATTCGTGGTGGCCAGCTATTTGAGGGTGAGTAATTTAGGTTTCATTCAGAAAAGATGCAAATCGGCAACAAGTACCGTCACTTCTGACAAAACTCGGCCCAATTGTTAAGTGATATTAATGTACACAGAGCCATACTTGTCAGCCCTCATATAATCATTTAAGACTTAGCTAATTAACAACATGTATTAGTCACAGATCATAAAGGGTCCATTTTCCGTTTAGGACATTTGCGTGTATACTCTCGTGTCACTTGTTACGTCAGAAGTTATGGGTACGCTACCCATTCAAATCTAGGATCGGCAATAATTTCCACTTAAAATCATTAGCTGATTACATCTATAAGGCAAACTTCGGTGACCTTGAAATCCTAATCTTGACCTCCGGATGTACCCAAATTCCCTGGGGTTTTATTCGCCCCTCACCCCCGCCCCCCCGCAAATGTGCTCGGGGGATGGATATAGCGATAGCCACGGAAATCTGTCCGTGTATCTGTCTATCTCTCTGTCCGGTTTTTTTTTCAGTGCAACTCCACCTACACTTTTGATACGGTTCACGTTAGACTTGGTGGATATTATCGGCACAGTCTGAAGATGCACATGTGACGTTGACGGAGGATTTTTCCTTGCTGAGTCCTTTACAGCTCAAAATACTGTACATTAACTCATATCTTGTCAACACAAATCCTCATACACTTTTGATGCGGTTCACATAATACTTGGTGGATATGTATAGATATTGATGGAGAATATGCCAAATAAATGGGGTTTTTTCGAACAAAAATTTGTTGCAAAAACACAATGAATTTAAATAATCTCAGCCAGTATTCATTATGGATGTGATGTAATATATGTGATGTGCAGGTATTACCTCGCACATCACTGATTTCCTACGCACAGAAATGTAGATGTTCTTCTTCCCAGTTCACTGACACTGTGGTCGGGCGATACACCATATTCTGATAGCTCTCGTTTTTATTATCCACGTAGATATTCTATTGTGGACGACGGCTGAATACTGAGTATCGGATTTGACGCTTATATTTGAGATCTTTCTAAATCAATTTGATGGAAAGTCTAACTGTGCAACATGTATCTGGTCTGTGATACAAGTGCATGTATACCATCTCTACATAACATCGGAAATTTAGATTATCGGTCTGACTGAGAATAAAATAAAATTCGAATTTTGTCTCTTTTTTTAATCAGGAAATTCTTTTAAAAGTTTCTAGGTTTTGTTTGTCGTCAGAATATTGAGACGGGTTGATAACCATCCTGCATACACAGTGTGCCACTTACCGACAGCTTGTTTGACCTCATCGATCAGACCAGAGAGTGGTTTATTGTCACTGAGCACATGTTCAATCTCTTGCTGGATTTTGCTGATGGTGTGCGTGAAAGCTCCAGTCAAAGCTTCGCCGTTTCCCTTCAACAATTTCTCTCCATTTTTGACGAATTCTTGAACTGTGGCCATTATTTCGCTGTAAAAGAGAATAACGCCATAGAAATAGATAGACGACCATTGTGGTATACGCATGAGATAAATCCAGGAACGATTCATTTTCATTTCATGAAATTATGTGAAATTCTTGTGAAATAGTTGTGGTTGTGGGGCTAGATATGGTACTTTCTGAAAACAATGCAGGTCCGGTCGGAAAATATGCCCGCTTTCTATCTAATAACCCATATCTATTTAGAACATCTTTTTCCAAAACTTGAACCAAAAATGTACAGTTGTGAAAGGAAAAAATGTATCAGGAAATAATATCCCTTCTCCTACGCTTCTTGGAAAAGGTGTTCTAGATAGGTTATTAGATAGGAACCGGACATATTTTCCTACCGGACATTATTTCCTTTTACACTGGCTCGACGAAGGTTTATTTAGCTGATCTCTTCATGTTTCTTCTGCCCCGGTATTCATTTGATGTGAATTACTTCATTAATTGTGATCTAAATATTAAACAAATATTACATCAGACAGATTGTTATTTTTTATATATCTTTTTGCTAAATTCAGATCAACTCAAGGTTGATTTGTCTCCACATTCTAAGCGCATATCGATTGAGAGCAATGCATTTAGATTGAAAGCTAACATAGGCTGTGACGGAAGCAATAGTATAAGATTCAGCATCCGGGTAGTCGGGGACGACTGAAACTCAGACCCGAGTCCAATAGCTACCATTGCTGGGAGATCAAACATGGCGGATGAGTATGCTTTCACTATTACACGGTTAGATAATGTGCTGGGTCGTAACGTGTGTACAGGCGAGGAAGAATGGTCAAAATGCTGGATTAGCAACTTTTGGAAGTTTTGTGTGAGATAAGACGGCACGTAATTATGTCGCCGGGTAATTTCAATATTAAATATTTATTAACTCACAAGCCGTGCGCGATGTTTTCGCGTAGTGAAAGTTCAGTATCTGCAGGTACTACGGGTAACAATGAGTGACTTGCACTATAATTGAAGTTAAGTTAATAATTAGACAATATTTCTGCCCCGATAGCAGCGGAAGGTTCATTGGCGCGTGGCTGCTTGCCTGATTTGTCTAATCATATTCAGTCACCCTTCAGCAAATTGACCTATTTTCGACACTTTCACACCCGCTAAAATGAAGAAGCGATTTTCTAACCGTCTAATCATGTAAGCATACGCATCCGCCATATTTGATATCCCCGACACAGGAGGACATTCGGTGAGTGGCATCAGACCGGAGTTAATCACTTCCGGTTCGGAGTCCATCGAACTACATTGTTAAGAAATTTGAGAGCAGATCTTTGTGGATTTTATGAGCTGTGATTTTTTAGCATTTCTGATACATCTGATATTTCAAATTGCAGATGAGGCTCCAAACGGTACTTCCTGGTGTTGATTTGTGCCACTTGGCGGATGGAGGTATGATCATTGAGGGGTGAGAAGGCTCCCTGTTTACAAATTGAATGACATTCGGTAACACCGATCAGCTGTCCATGGCTGGAATTTGAAATTTCCATGGGCAACTTCTGTCAAGACTTTAACAGTTAATGTCACACAAGGTGAATATTGCCATGCCAATTGGATTTATGCATCGAGAGTCTTCTGGATTTTTGGTGATTTTTATGCTAATACATAACAAGTTATTAGTGGTCTGATGCCAAGTAATCTAGGGATCTCATCAGTCGAGGATCCGGAGTGGCATCAGACCGGAGTTAATCACTTCCGGGTCAGTGCTCACGACCTACATTGTTTAGAAATTTGAGAGCAGATCTTTATGGATTTTATGAGCGGCGATTTTTCAGCATTTCTGATACATCTGATATTTCAACTTGCAGATGAGGCTTTAAACTGTACTTCCTGGTGTTGATTTGGGCCGCTTTGGGTAAAGCATGGTGGATGGAGACATGAGCAGTGAGGGGTGAGAAGGCTCCCTGTTTACAAATTGAATCACGTTCTGTAGCACCAATCAGCTGTCAGTGGCGGGAATTTGAAATTTCCATGGTCACCATCTGTCAAGACTTTCACAGTTAGTGTCCCACAAGGTGAATATTGTCATGCCAAGTGGATTTATGCATCGGTAGTTTTCTGATTTTTTTGTGTGATTTTTTATGCTAATACATAACAAGTAGCAAAATTAATAGTGGTCTGGTGCCGAGTACCAAAGTGAGTGTTATGGAGTGAGAGTTCCCAAAGGGACATAACTACCTGAGATCTCTCTTGGCCCCTCCAGCGCCAAGATGGGAGAGTAGATCTGTGAAAGGGAACAAAATAAAACTTTAGAATGTTCCAATATTTTGTAACATCATATACATACACACTATAACGTCATAATACATGCATAATATTGATGCCTTGAATGCCTTGAACGATGTTATTTAAACTATGACTCGGAATAATGGCTCAGTTCGGATGGGAGGAGAGGAAATTACAACACATATAAGGGAAGTGGGAAGAGGTGCCGACATACTGACTGCGTCACATGACTTCACAGAATAGTCTTCTGGTTAACTTATTCTAAAGCACATACCAAGAATCTAACGATTCGTGATATGTGTTGTATCTCAGGTACGCTTTTATTGTACCTGTTCATGTGGCAACTTGGATGATATGACCACACGGCCCCTAGCACCGGCATAAGCGGTATTAGATACAAATCTAGAGAGCTATGATGGAAATGCTCTGACAACTCGTATACTGGTAATTGGTGAGCTGTTTCTCTGTGACAACTCGTACATTGGAGATTGGTGAGCTGTATCGTCGTCAGATGTAAATGACGGCATATAACACAAAAGACTAGTCTGTAAGGCCCGATGTCGACCCAGCATCAACTTCCCACAAATGCCAACATATATCAAAGACTTTTGTCCTTGCATCGAAAAAGTGACACAAACTGGGCCGTATTTGATCAGACACGACCGGGATCACTTCCGGTGAAATATTATATTTAAAAGGGAGCAGCTTAACTTTAAGCGACCGAAACTGTTGCGTTTTAGTGGGATTGTGGCACCATTACGCGCGGTTTGGAGTACCAACACGAAATATTACATACGAAAGAAATGTTTCAGTTAGCTCACAGTATATTATCTTGTTATAGGCTCGATCTTAGGGTTTTTAAATAACATCTTGCAGTGGATTTGTGCAAAATCGTCTATTTCGAGCTGAAAACAGAACCGTTCTCTCCCCTAAACATATGAAGCCAGCCCGGGACCAAGACTTTACTCTCGAATATTGGTCATGTCAATAGTTCGTTGCCCAAATCGGTTTTGGTTCTGGACTGGTTCCATATGTTTACAGGGAGAGGACGGTACTGTTTTCACCTCAAAATAGACGATTTAGCTCAAATCCACTTCACGAGGCTGTCATGAAGAAACCCTAAGATCCAGGGCCTGGAAAATACTCACACCATATGACAAGACAATATTCTCTAAGGTAACTGGACAAATTCTTTCGTACGTGATATTTTATATTGCCGCTGCAAACCACACTGCATGGGAGACAAAGCCTTACTAAGCCGCGCCAAGTTCTTTACTCTATGACACAGAAGAGTTCCTATAGGGTCTAGGTTGGTTACCTCCTTTTCATTAGATCGATTATTCATGCTTAATTGGAGATAACCGGCATCAAGAATACAACGTGAACCTTTCTGCATTTGACAAGTCACCAGGAGCCTTCATCCACCCTTTGATCGGACGGCCTGGTGTTGTACAATCGAGTCCGGCCCTGGGGCCCTGGCTTTGAAATATTGTCTTTCTAACTCACCGGAAGCTGCAGTAGTTAGGAGCTGTGTTCCGGCTTTCTCAAGGGTTGTCAGGAGAGATGTGGCCACTGGTGTAGCAACCTTGAGAAGATCCTTTCCGACGGCACCGAGTTCAACTCCGATGTTGTGGAAGAGGTCCTTAATTTCGCCAATGAAGGCGTGACTTCCAGTCAGCATGATGCACAGGGTGAAGGCGGCGAAGATCTTCATGTTTGCTAACAAAAGTAGTAGATATATACCTTTATCGTAGTGAGTAGCAATTTATGCATATAACAGCTGGTTCAATACACCTCATAAGAGTTTCCGTACACGACGAAATACTATTCTTGCATTTACCATGTTTACCCCTTGTTAAGGCCTTTACTTCATCAGACGCCCTCGATGATCATCCATGAAGATCAGATGAGTTACTTATTTGAGCTGATCTAATTCTGCTTAAGACGATGCTAGGCGCCGTGGTTACTTCATAGTTTCCCCAAGAACAAGTTCAAGAGAGGCGCGGCTGAGATACCAAGGCTTCGTCTTAGAACCTCCGTATTTTAGTCTGACTGTGAGGTGCCGGGGCAGACTTAATTGTGGATCCATCTGTTTGCTTTTTAACCGCCAGACGTCGCCAATTTTCTCCACCTCTTACATATCTCACCAATCCAAATAGAGTTATCGGACTTTACTACTCATGTTCATGGGATATCTACCATTTACTCTCATATGCCGTTTCGACGTCGTAAAGACCGGACAGTGATAGAAAATAGGCATATTTTCTGCAGAGATAAACGGCTATCAAAATTTGATTTATTCTCAAATTTGGTATTCCACACTGCCCTCACAAATGAATAAAATAGATATTTTCGCTCTACTTGCCATATGTTTGATCGATATTTGCCAAGAAGAAACTTTCGTCTGGTAATGGCATTTATATTTGTCAGACCGATATTATATCAGAAATATTATATCCTTCCGCCCAGGACCAGATAAATTCACAAGCTAATTTATGCGTCATCTGAAACCGGTCCTTATTCACCATCTTGTGAGACTCCCGGTCAAACTGCTTCGATAATGTATTTAATGTAATACCAGGAGAGTCATTGACTGAGATTATTTAATAAACAAGATTCTACTTAAATCCAAGTTGCACAACAATCATACTGACGCGGAGTTGGACCGGGGTTCCTATTTTAGGCGGCGTAACAGACGGAAACTGATGACCACACATGGTATATTGCAAATCAGCACGAGTATTAAACCGTTATTAATGTGCCTCTGTCTCTCTCTCACTTGTGTGATGATAATGTTGATAAAAAATGTTCAAATTACATTCAGCAATTGGATACGATTAATTTGATACAGTAGGTGAATGAGGAATCGAAATACATATGATATCATATCTTACCTTTGAGTTGAAATCTAGAAAGAATAAGGTCGTCTTTTCCGATTTGTCTCCTTTTATACCCTTCCAGATAACCAGCTGTGAAATTCGCATAGTCAGTGACATTTCGTGACTTGGGAGTGAATTCGGACATGAACATACACGTCACCCCGACTTGGTCTTAGGAACTTTCACCTTAGTTTTATTATTATCAGAGATAATGATATCCGCTAATTCACATACAATATTTAATCACTGAATTGTCCCAGAAACTGCAGTGCATCGCGGTCAATTAATAAAAAAAGCTAAAACAGTCTGGTACTTCTATTAATTGACTTATGAAGCAAATTGGAAAAGCATCAACAGATGTGCATGTTCCTCTTCAAACTCTTATCATTGGCTAGATGCTCAATTAGTTTTGGTCTACCAGTCAATAAAAGTACCAGATTTCTTTTGAAAAGTTGGAATTGACCAAGAAGTTGAGAAGAAGTTTTTCAAAGCTGGTTTCTATGACAATTCACTATACAGTTTATGAAGAAACCGATTCGAATATCCAATGTCCAATATATTACTTCATTATTGAATCATTTTCACATACCGTAGAATGTAGGTTTAGAATTTCCATTTCATATTTATAAATCTGGGATCAGTTGCACCGGTATAAATCACATGCAAAAAAAACCGTCCGTTTTTCCTTCAATTGCTTATACAGGTTTGGCCGATTTCAGGATTGAACCCGCGAATTTGAACTTGTGCGTATTCGAGCAGTACCACTTGAGAGTACATGTATTATTATTTTGTCGTATCATAGGACAACGTAACAGCAGTCTTATGGTGTAAAACATATAGCCGCAAGAGGGCAAATCGGGTTCCAAGCAATTAGCAATTATGGCCATCATCTCGGTTACACTCAAAATAATAATCCGTTAAAATTTAACGTATTACTATCCGTTAGGTAGTTTTAACGGATTAATCCGTTGTATAAACGGAAATAGTACGTTATAGTAAGGGAATCTTCCGTTGTTGTATTGCACTGACGGACTCATCCGTTACATCAACGGAATATTCCGTTGCTGTATTCTCATGACGGAATAATCCGTTACAACAACGTATTATCCGTTCAGTAGTTTCAACGGATTAATCCATCCTATTAACGGAAATAATTCGTTAATGTAGGTGAATATTCCGTTGTTGTATTGCCCTGACGGAATAATCCGTTGCTGTTCCCGTGAACCCACCTTAGGCAGTGTTTATGACTTCATTCGTTAGCTGCTTGTACTAAAGTATGTGAAAATACGCATAAAAGCATTCAAATACATGATTTCATCGTTGAGCTTTAGTTTTGAAATAGTTTTGTGAAGTCGTATAAACATCGACGACGGATTCTTTTGTGTGCAGTGTAATACAATCCGCGCAGTAATACAACACATGTCTCGTCTGACGTCACACATTTGCGCGCGCGCGAAACGCCAAACGGCCACTTCTGCAAGACGACAGTCAGTGGATGTTGAACGGTAAAATGTTGAACAGCAAGGTAAGAATCTTGTCTCATCGATGTTATTTATGACAGACATGTACAGTTTTATTTCTGTATCACTCATTTTATTAGCCGTTGAATTTGATGTGAGACCACAGGCCCGCAAAACAAAAGTTTTTGGGGATGTGGGCGGTGATATTAGGGTGAAGTGTCGAAATATGGGGTCTCTATATATAACCCTAGATGCTTTATATAAGTTAGACATCATGTCGTTTTGCTCGCGACCGAGTAGGCATTGACCTACAATCTTCGAAGGTAAAATGAACAAGTAAATTTGGCAAACGTGTTTTTTTTATCACGATGGTGGGGGGAGGGGGAGGGGGGGTGGGGGGAGGTGTGTTGCCTTGATGCATTGAACTGTGTGGTGGCGCATCATGACTTAATTGGAATAGTCCGATTGCAGCCCCTACAAGATATTTTATAATACTGATTTCTATTGAATGTAGGATCTGCTCGTTTAACCGGCAAAATCGACTTAGCTTCCGGACCGAAATGTCCGGAATGTCCGGCAGTCAAAAAACGATATTTTATACGCCATTTTCTCGACTCATAATAATGAAACCCACCTTTTAAGTTAAATCTCGGACTTGGAATCCGTTCTGAACTTTCCGTGGGTAGTTTATTCGAGCATTTTCAAAGCTTTCCTGAACCGAGAAGACAAATTTTCCGCCATGTTTAAACTCACTACCGCTGCATCCTCCACGTTCGGGGACGGTCCGACAGCTAGAAGATTTTGCCGGTTAAACTGGCAGACCCTACATTCAATAGAAATCAGTATTATAAAATATCTTGTAGGGGCTGCGTGTCGGACTAGACTTGGGATGACTGATGACGTTGGGGTGGTGGGGGGCGTATTTCATCGTAGTTTTTGCTTCATTGTCTTTTATAAATGTATTGTTCATTCAGCATCTGTAATTGTTCAGATGTGGGCACTGTCATTGCTCATCATTGTGTATGAAAATTTGGGAAATAGTTATATTCGGGAAAAGAAAAAATATTTATATTAACATCAATTGCGGTGGTGAGGTGGTTGGGGGGGGGAGGTATTTTTTATTTGACCGTAGTCTTTGCTTCATTGCCATTCATAAATGCATTGTTCATTCGTATGAAAATTTTGGAAATAATTATATTCGGGAAAAAAAGAAAGATATTTATATTTTTATTAACATCAGAAATATCTACGAAGACACCCAAGGACAGACAAATCATGGTGGTGACC
>JAVTVY010013459.1:0-58275 GCA_036873755.1 Hanleya hanleyi
GAAGATGAGATGAGACAAGATGTGATGAGACAAGTTGATATAAAAGAGAACAAGATGAAGTCAGAAGATGAGATGAGACAAGATGTGATGAGACAAGTTGATATAAAAGAGAACAAGATGAAGTCAGAAGATGAGATGAGACAAGATGTGATGAGACAAGTTGATATAAAAGAGAACAAGATGAAGTCAGAAGATGAGATGAGACAAGATGTGATGAGACAAGTTGATATAAAAGAGAACAAGATGAAGTCAGAAGATGAGATGAGACAAGATGATGAGACAAAGTTGATATAAAAGAGAACAAGATGAAGCTTCGTGAAGATGAGATGAGACAAGATGTGATGAGACAAGTTGATATAAAAGAGAACAAGATGAAGTCAGAAGATGAGATGAGACAAGATGTGATGAGACAAGTTGATATAAAAGAGAACAAGATGAAGTCAGAAGATGAGATGAAACAGGATGAGATAAATAAGATAACAAATGATCTACCGAGACTTAGTGAGGTGAGACAAGATGGCATATGAAGGGAAAATAATAATGATGAAACGACAAAAATGAGAGAAGACAAAATGACATACAAAATATGCATACCCAGGCTCAGTGTACTCCTCCATGCATGCACCCCAGTTACATCCCTATTTACCTAATTCTCATCTGTGCGATCAGATGCAGATTCATGTGCAATTTCCGATGACAACATTCGGGTGAAGGGGACCCAGAACGATCCCCGAATATTGATGGAAATTTGTTCGAGCACATGGAAGTTTGTATGCGGGCATTTCACACGGATTGAATGGGCAAGCACCAGGATTTCAGGTCCATGCACACGTAATTGACCAATGAGTACACAGAAATAGATGGACGGGCAATGAACTGAGGTGCGTGCATGGAGGAGTTTACTAGGCCTGACACTGTACCTGATACTCTTCATCTTTGCCTGCCTTGCTCCTCTTAACCTCTATGCTCTTGAACAATTCCTCACAGGCCAGAGGTACGATCCCTGCACATAACATAAATATGTTGGTTGGTTGTTTGAATTTTAACGTCGCACCTAACCTTATTGGTCACACGGCGACGATGACCCAAACAAACATACCCTAACAAAACCCTAACCATAACAAAAACCCAACCAAAACTAAAAAAAAATTTGAATTTAGAATTTTGAAAATTAGGCTCTACAGACACTGATCACAATGGATCCTCAGAGAGCCCAATCTGTTTGGTACTTTAATCTACCTCCTGTGCCAGACAAACATGGTACAAACCATGCTGCCCTAAGCCGGAGGGCCATAACATAAATAATATCCTGTCTGAAGGTTTATGGTTAGTAGCCCCATAGTCAATCATTATAAGCTAATCTGCCATTCCCTCTTTGCAACTACCATAACAAGAGCCTCTGAAAGTCAAAGCTCACCGTTCAGATGGATAAGTGAGCAAGAATGATTTAACGTTACTTTAAACAATCTTTCAGTCAAATCACATGTTTAATTTTTCACACACGGGAACCTCATGGGTAGGGTCCTATTCCTTTTCACACCTGGAAGACAAGAGAGCTTCATGTCGAAAACAATGTAAATTTGGAAGATTATGACAAGCAATTGATTCAAATCCATCTCAGGTGAGAGCACGAGCAGTTGCTTAGGTCTCACAGGATGGTTTTGGATGGAGCCTGCACATTCTGGATAATTGTGATGATACTAACGTTAGCTTTCAAAACGTATGGAGTTATGGGGAGGGATAAATTAATGTTTAACTTCGAGGGTCGAGGCTCAAAGCCTTTGATGTTTGTTTCCCTTTTCAACAAATGGAACATGCCACTTTCTCCATTCTTCCTAAGTGTTGCATGAATTTGATGAACATAATTGGAATGGATGTAGCTTGAAGTCCAAGAACTCAAGTTTAAGACTCGGAACAAAAAAATTTAAATGGCAACATTCAACATGTTCAAATGAGCAGCTTTTGTCATACCTTTATTGGCCCCATATCCCACCATCGAGTATGATTTCCCACTACCCGTCTGTCCATAGGCAAATAGAGAACAGTTATAACCCTTCCAGGCATTGTCCAATACACCTCGGCCTAAGTCATCAAAAACTTTTTTCTATAATCAGATGTAAATTGTGAGAGAAACATGAAGGATATAGCAAACAAATATGACATATCACACAATAATCTAACATTTGACATGTTTGAGCACACTGATTTGACCTCAATTTGGGTACATGACATCTATCATTTTCTCCTACATGTAGCAACACAAAATATGTTTTATTTTTCATGATTTCTTGTGCCCATGACCTCAATTTGGTGCCGGACACATCGTCTTCCCCTTGTGTATCTACTGACACAATAAATTGTGATTTTTGATGATTTACAGATTTTGGGGTCACAGTGACCTTGACATCAATTTGCTATATTTAATGATTTCTTGAGTTTGAGATATTAAATTGACCTTGACCTCGATTTTGATATGAGACACATCATCTCCCCTAATGTATCTAATGACAGAAAGTTTGAGATTTTTAATGACTTTCTGATGATGGATCCAGTGACCTTGAAATTTGACCTTGCTTGGCCTCAATTTTAGTACAGGACACACTGTCTCTCTCCAATGTCTTTACTGACACACAAAAGAAAAAAAAGTTTTTTAATGATTGCCTGAATTTGAGGTCACAGTCCATGACCTTGACATTTGATCTTGACCTCAATCTTGGTCCACCACACAAGATGATGAATTCATCTCTCCATATTATGTATCTGCTGACACAAAAAAATGTGATTTGTAATTTCACCACTTTGGGTTAACAATGACCTTTGACCTTGATCTCAATTTTGGCATGTGACATCTCTTCCACCCAATAAATTCATTCACAAAATATTAGCAATTTCCTGATTTATAGGCCACAGTGACCTTTGACCTATAACCTCAACGTCAATTTTACTATGTGACATATCGTCTTCCGCCTGGTGTATGATATCCACTCACAAAGAATTGCAATTGTAGATAGAAAACTGTCACAGAAGACCAGACATGAAGAGTTCAATGTTTACTGCATTTTTAAGGCCAATGGCCTTCAACCTCTGATTTTGACCAGACATGCCAGAAGATGGCAATCACCACCAACCGGTGGGCGTAATACAAATGGACAGAAAACATGCATTTGGAGAACATCTTGCGGCCGCCATTTTGAAATTTCCCATGCTCCTCTAACCTAGGATTAAGCAATAATCTCAAAATTTTGCCAATAAGAATAGCGGAAAATTGAGCAAGTTCCAATTCTCTTCTTGTTTTCTTTGGATTGAAGCCGCAACTGTGGAAGCCCCCGACCAAATAGCGTTCATTTAATAGAGACTAATATATAGTGCAGGAGTAACAGTACGGTATTGTAAAAACACAGAATACACACCTGGTCAGCATACTTGCTATTGGCTGGTTCCAGGTAGCCATCTTTGCGTTCCTTGTAGCCGTCATGTGACCAGTATGAGTAATCGAAGGCAAACTTACGAGGTCCTGCACTCAGGTTTTCTGGGTCTTTGATTTCAGTCTGGTTGCCAGACATGCCCAGTATGACGGTGGCATTTCTGGATAACTCTCTCGAGTTGTGAAGGAACTTAGGTTAAGGTGAATACTCATGGCAAGACCATGGAGATGGTAACCATATATTATAGTGCATTTCTCTGGTAAATGACTTTTTTGGGCGATTTATAGAGATTAATTTCCCACACATCATCCAGGGAAAACTTTTCCATTTTGTTTCCATGATTTCAAGAAAACCCATCCAGAACTTTAATAGCAGTTAATAAAAGGCAATTCTAAGCAATTTGAATTTGATTTCATGTTTATGACAGTTTTCTTTGAATCTGGCTGAATTCTCATCAAAATGGAAGTCTCAAGATGCCTTCAATGATGTGAGAAAAATCATCTCTGATATATGCCAAAAATAGTTTACCGGTACCCGAGAAATACGACATTTAAAAAATAGAATTCATTTAATTGGTTCATCTAATTAAAGTTATTCAAGAAAAACAATGTTTTTATCTCCGAATTTTAAGCCAAAATTGGGGAAAACATTGAAAATATTACATCATGTCAGTTTCAAAGATTGCTGCCATCAGAAAGAATGTGATCACAATTTCAAACACTTTTGACTTCATAATTTGAAGATGGCATACTGTTGCTAGTCCAAATGAACACCCTCACACAAGCTGGCAACAACCAGAAATGAGAAGTGCAAACTATAAGATACAATCATCCGCCATTCTAGTCATGGTAGTGGAGAAGGGTCAGATAGCTACAGCTCATGCTGATCTTTTGAGGGAGAGAGAGAGAATTAAGGTTTAACGTTGCATTCAGCAATATTTCAGCTATACAGCGACGATCAAACAAAATTCTAATTATTCAAGTTAATAACTTAGTAATCCAACACATTACGAGAGATCCTGAAGGATCTTGGTGCCCACCATTGTCTGATAATTGTAAGCTAATGACAAGAGGATCTTTTTGTCCATTGTTACTAAGAACAAATGAATGATTTGTAATTTTGTTTGCAGATTTTCGAATTTGAGCGAAAAAGGGACACTGGAAAACACCAAGATATTATCTTTCTAAGTTTCAGGAGTTTCAAGATTTCTAGAAACTGTACTTGATGCCGGTTGTTATAGTACATGTGAAATGAGCAAAGTTAGTCTGAAAGTGAATGTCCAGGATCCTTCATCTTCGTTTTGTAGTATTTTTTTTCTTTTTTCGCATGTGTCATCATTGGGTAGTGGAAACAAAGACAAATCTCTTCGACACTTTCGCATGAGCTATGAAACATACTTAAGACTTTATAGTGAGGAATGGATGCTATTTCTGTTCTGTTTACTGGGCTAGTTTGAGTTATCTCTTTTAAGATACCGTGCTCGAAAATAGTAAGATGATACAAAACTTAATACTGAAGGGATCTGGTCTGTGCAGTAATGTTGAAACTTTGAAAGTGTCTGAATCCTGATTATCTCTCTTGGATCGAAACATGCAGTAGTCTACAGTTGTCAAGTTGTGACGTTGTGTCACAAGAGTGACGTCCCTTCGTGTAGCCGACCCGTCGGCAGATGAACGGTGGGGCAGTTCACTTGCAATGGCATCGACTAAAGTAAACTGATTTAAAATTTGAAGAAATACATTTTAATTCGGAATCATTTGAACTCCTTGGTATAGAAGGTGAAGGTATGGATATTCTCTATAGTCAATATATAGAATATGCCCCACCGTTTGATCCACCTACTCTTGTGATGCAAAGTCACAACTCGGGAATACCGTATTAATTTGAAGCGTAACTTGGATTTTCGAATTGGACCAAAAAAAGGTATCTTGCACAACTAGACCCCATGTGGGACCTGTGTACCAAACTTCAGAAAGATCCATGAAGTATTCACTGAGAATTCATGATAATAATGTTACGGGGAAATTCAAGATGGCCACCTGGTGGCCATATTGGATTTTCGAATCGGACCAAAAAAGCCATCTTGCGCAACTGGACCACAAGGGGAACCTGTGTACCAAATTTGAGTAAGATCCATGCAGTACTTCCTGAGAAATCACGATAACAAAATTTCATGGGGAAATCCAAAATGGCCCCCTGGTGGGCATATTACATTTTCGAATCAGACCGAAAAAGGTATCGTGCACAACTAGACCCCAAGGGGAACCTGTGTACCAAATTTGAGAAAGATCCACGCAGTACTTCTGGAGAAATCACAATAAAGTTTCATGGGGATTTATCCAAGATGACTGCCTGGTGGCCATATTGGATTTTCGAATCGGAACAGAAAAGGTATATTGCACAACTAGACACCAAGGGAAACCAGTGTAGCAAATTTGAGAAAGATCCATGCAGTAGTTCCAGAGAAATCACAATAACAAATTTTCATGGGGAAATCCAAGATGGCCGCCTGGTGGCCATATTGGGTTTCGGAATCGGACCAGGAAAGGCATCTTGCAGAAGTAGGCCACAAGGGGAACCTGTGTATCAAATTTGACAAAAATCCATGAAGTAGTTCCTGAGAATTCACGATATAACAAAATTTCACGGGAAATTCAAAATGGTCGCCTGGTGGCCATACTGGATTTTCAAATCGGGCCAAAAAAGGTATCATGCACAACTGGACCACGAGGGGAACCTGTGTACCAAATTTAAGAAAGATCCATGCAGTACTTCATGAGAAATCATGATAAAGTTTCATGGGGAAATCTAAGATGGCTGCCTGGTGGCCATATTGGATTTCCAAATCAGACCGAAAAAGGTATCTTGCACAACTAGACCCCAAGGGGAACCTGTGTACCAAATTTGAGAAAGATTCATGCAGCAGTTCCTGAGAAATCGCAATAACAAAGTTTCATGACGAAATCCAACATGGCCACCTTGTAGCCATATTGGATTTTCGAATCGGATCAGAAAGGTATCTTGCACAACTAGACCACAAGGGGAACCTGTGTACCAAATTTGAGAAAGATCCATGCATTAGTTCCTGAGAAATCGCAATAACAAAGTTTCATGAGGAAATCCAACATGGCCGCCTGGTGGCCATATTGGAATTTGGAAGGTATCTTACACAAGTAGACCACAAGGGGTACCTGTGTACCAAATTTGACAAAGATCCATGAAGTAGTTTCTGAGACGATAACAAAATTTCACGAGGAAATTTAAAATGGCCACCAGGTGGCCATATTGGATTTTCGAATCGGGACAAAAATGTTATCTTGCACAACTGGACCACAAGGGGAACCTGTGTACCAAATCTGAGAAAGATCCATGCAGTACTTCCTGAGAAATCATGATAAAGTTTCATGGGGAAATCTAAGATGGCTGCCTGGTGGCCATATTGGATTTCCAAATCAGACCGAAAAAGATATCTTGCACAACTAGACCCCAAGGGGAACCTGTGTACCAAATTTGAGAAAGATCCATGATGCAGTAGTTCCTGAGAAATCGTGATAACAAGGTTTCATGGGGAAATCCAAGATGGCCGCCTTCAGACCGAAAAAGATATCTTGCACAACTAGACCCCAAGGGGAACCTGTGTACCAAATTTGAGAAAGATCCATGAAGTAGTTCCTGAGACATCGCGATAATAAGAATTGTTTACGGACGGACGGACGACGGACCACGGACAAAAAGCGATTTGAACAGCCCACCATCTGGTGATGCACATTCAACTTATACAACAAATTTCTCTCAAATAACCTAAGATACAGTGTTCTTTCATCTGACTAAAAAGATCTTCTAAAGTAGCTGCTTTACAAAGGAATCTCTTACAATCTTAAAATCAATACAGTCGATAAGAATATGTTTCACTGTGAGATCCTTGTGGCATGGAATACACCTTGGGAATGGCTCTTTTTTTAGTAAATGTTCATGAGTTAATCATGTATGGCCGATTCTACATCACTTGATCATGTCCTGATCGAAAAGTTTCTGGCTGTTCAGATGAGTATAGCCTACAGTTTTTCGAACTCATGAAGTTTGCTGTTATTATTCACAGCATCCCATAAAGATTGAAACAGCTTTCTCACATAAGGACAGATAGAGGGTCTGAAATCGCTATATATGGGATTCCAAATGGATCAACCTCATGATCCAGGGCTGCCGTAACCATTTCATCAGCCTTAGTGTTATCTTTGATGCCAATGTGACTAGGCAACCAACAAAACAAAATATCAATCAGTTGATGAATTCTACAGTCATATAACACACGACTTGCCGGTCATCTGAAAGTGGCCAAAAAGAAGAGTTATTGCTCCGGATACAGCAATATCTTGAACATGGGCATCAGGAACATCACCATCATAAGTTTGTTTATCGACAGTGTCAGAAGCTGACAGGGACCTGGAATGTCACTGAATCTTTCTAGAGTTAAAGAAGTTTGAAAGAAATTATGTAAAAAGTCCTAAGTTGAAATAATTTTTTTCAGCAATTTTCAGTCCGTGCCTACACTTACAGCATGCGTGATGCAAAAGTTAACTCGTGGTTCGCATTGCACTATGCCGGGAAGGCGGTTTTCGCTATTTTTAGATGACCGGCAAGTTGAGTATTGTAGAATATTCAAGATGGTGGGATAACAACCTCGCCACCAGGGGTCGCTTCCGTCGCAGGAAAATGGCCGCACTTCATCTGACCCCTGGTAACACGGTCGTTCGATTTGCCAAGATTCTTGGTCCCGTGATCCTTTGCGAAATGTCAAACAACAACACCGACATAACGTCATAATTGAAAATTAATCGCAACAATACAAACAGACGACGTCACGTCTCAAACGCGTCCCTAAGACCTGTGTGACGTCGGGTCACATGCATGATCTCCACAGATACGTCTACGTTATGTTCCACGTTCTATGCGTTCGTGCATTATCCAATGGGAAGCTGTATTGCTGACCGTGCAACCAGAGTCTGTCGGGAGAACAGGACCGGATGACTCTGGATTCGAGATTGGGTGGGATAAGTTAAAGTGTCCCCACTTTGGATCACTATAATAACAATATATGGCCTCTTCACTCTGTCACAGATGAATTTGAGTGACCTCTTCCCAGGACCCCGTTTTGATTTTTGTCGCCCCCTGCAATCCATTCTGTATAACTGAATTGAATTATTGATTATTAATTTAATGGTGCTCGATTTACCATGTTGAGGTAGATAAATTGTACGGTACCATATATTAAATAAGAAAAGTCTATATAATTGATACCAATATACGTAAAAAATTATCTAACAAATGAACTAAAATCATTAATGTATTTTCTGTGATTCTCATACCCTTAACGGGTGCTTTGATTAGCTAAATAAAATCTATTCCTGCATTGCAACATGCAGCTCATGAGCTTATGAGTCACACTGTTAGTGGCATGATGTTGTTGTTGTTGTTGTCACAACATGTAATATGATACGTACCAACATGTACATCATGCAAGTAACATTGAACTAATATAACCAATCTGCTTATGGACCGATATATAATTTGAACAGGTAAATCCAGATCATAAAAAAAAAACAATTAAAAAAATGGCATGTCATTGCTCAAATTATCTTGCTTGCATGCTTACATAAAGGATATGAATGGCCGAACACGCACAGCAACCTTCACGTTTTCCGCCATTTGTAAACAATATATGGCTCTTCCATCAATAGACCTGATATCAGACACCCCTCAGATCAGGATGAGAGCATCATTCAAGATTATAGATTTAAAATGAATTAGTCACATTGAACTATTTTACTTCTGAATGCAAACTTGTCTTTCAAAAGAGTTCCAAAGCTTCGAATGGAATTGGCATTGTTCAAACTATATATGAAAATGGATAAAAGAGATTAAAATATTTCTGCAACTGTCTTGTCTGACCCACGTGGTGGAAGAGCTGTAAACTTCCGGTGTCATGACAGTCAGGCATCCTGCTCCACTTGGCATATGAACCCTGCCAATACTTTACCGAATCTCTCACATTTCCTGCTGTCGACGGAACTATCTTTATTCAATGAAGCATTCTAAAGCGCACAGAAAGAAGTATACCGGCCAACCTAACGCGAGTTAGGTGTAAACTGTAATGAAATCTCTGAAATATGCGTCATTGTGTTTCTACCGTGGGGGTCACCACAGAATAGCGACACCTGAAGAGCAAAAACTTGTTCCAACGGAATAACATCACGCTTGATCTTCACGCAAACCGAGGCTTTGTGACATCGTAGTGGAGTATATATCTTATTGAGTCAAACGAGTTGTCTCCCTTCCACCAGCAGGTGCTTGCTCAACCTGTAACCATATGGGTCATCTATACGCGGTAAGACTGGATGGCGAAGTACACGTACGCAAATGGTGCTTGCTATGTTCCCAAACTCTCTGCAGATAATCTCCCCATAATTTCTTGTCTAATTGCTTTAGTGAACCGAGTGCTGTTTTTGTTACAGTGTATTTTGGAAATTGTTGAAATGCGTCTGCCCGAGGATAATGTAATTGCATGTGCAGTTCCTGGACTAAACGTTGAATACTGAGAGTGCGAGCATGAAACACGAAAGTGAAAATCTAACCATTGGGGTATGTCGTCACTTTTGGTCAGTGTAAATTATACGCAATATGGAATAAGCTCCTGCAAAATACAGAAATAGATTGGGTACCATACAAACCTAACCATTAGGCTATGTCGTCACTAGCTAAATAATATATAGCCCTCCCGAGTATGAGGCCTCATACTCGGGAGGGCTATATATTATTTAGCTATGTCGTCACATGAATGGATGTCATTAGGCTATGTCGTCACATGGCTGCCGATGGATGGTAAACAATTTCCAAAATGTTTCAATAATTGGTACATAACTATAAATCTGGAAAATCGTTTAAAATTCATTGTCATGTGTGTGGTTAGAAATTAATCGCATATGTCAACATTTGTATGGTAACCTTTATATTTCTGTATTTTGCAGGAGCTATAATGTACACTGACCAAAAGTGACACAACCATATGGTACGTTTTTCACTTTATTGTCGTGCGTTCTGCTCACACGTGCAGTACCGTATTTAACATTTACCGGTACTCAATTTCAGGAACTAATCGCACCGCACCTGAAATGTCATTATCTTCCGGCATAGTCGCTTTTCAGCATTTTACAAAATACACTGTAGGCTACGGCCGTACAAACAACGACAACAACAACTCTCGGTTCTCTAAGGCCTTAAACGAAGGCCGTAACTTTGTATGGGAATTGGTATTTTGCTACAGTCGAAAACGTCGGCCCAGTATATTTGGATGTAATTCAAGTTGTATTTAGTTGATGTCGCATTCCACTAGCGAAGGAAGTTCAGAGATCGGGCGAACCCCGCTTTTGGATCCCCTACCCATAAAAATGCCCTTTTTGACAGACTGAGGGAACATGTGCCAACTTTCTCTTACACAGCGAATTATCATTATGTGTTGACGCGAAAGCGAACCACGCTAGTAGTAGAAAAACAGCAAATTCATTATGATTTCTGATAATGTGGAGTGATGTTGTGGAGCCACGTGGATGTGACGTCACTGATAACACCACGTCCGGGTCAAGGGTCACTTCGGGGTAAAAGGTCACTTCCGATTCCGAATCAAAAGGCCACTTCTGGTCACGTGAAGCCCCAGCAAAGTTATCTGCCCCCTAAATAAGACCAAAGATACGCTTCAGTTACTTCAATTTCAAGCCCAATGGGCAACCCACACATGGACATTTACGGGTACCTTATTTGTTACCCGTCTCACGCTGTAGAATACGACGGAAGGGGTCTTGTGACCATGGGTTGACTCCCGATGGACAATTATCGGGCGCATGCACAGTGCGCAGGTAGGCCTGCGGTGGACGTTTTGGGGTCGAAGCGGGCCAGTATTGGTCCAAAGGGGTCATGTGAGGTATCAGTTTGTAGCACTCGTGGGACCACAGGGGCTCGTTACCGTTGTTAATTGGTTAAATAGGTTGATTATAGGGGGGGGGGGGGTCGAGGTCGGTAATAAAAGAGGAAGGGAGGACATTCAAGTTGGCGCCATTGCCACACCACGCTCACAAAACTCCGGTTTTATATCCCATTGTGTTCGAAAGTAATGAAATCCCCTTCCCTCATCATCCTAATAAACCAGTTAAAAACGGTGTATATCGGCTTTCAATTTGAGCCTGCAAAGAGCCATAAACTTCCATTGAGCTGAGGGGTAAACCTTCTGCTGATATTTAGGCCTACATGGATGGATGGATGGATTTACTTGGGCACTCCATCGTGGTACGATGGGCACTGGTCATGCAGGACATGCCGTGCAACCCGTTCCCCCACACCTTCCTACACATGGTCCCTTGAACCAGTGTCACATAGACACTGACAACCTTCCCTTTATTGTCCGTGACTAATCTACTCTGTCTCGCCGGCCATAAACTCCGGCTCATGTCGTCAGCTCGATACTATTCACCTCCCACATTCATATCGGCCCCAATTACAACATCAATGGATACAGAGATCAAGCCCACTAATAAACCCATATGCCCACAATTTTCCTTTTTCATATCATACAGATTTCTCCCTCAACCTATGTACATGTATACCCCCCTATGTACATGTATACCCCCCAAATATAATGAATTTGTATGCTAAACGATACCACAGCCATATTTGTTCTTTTCGTCTAGCAGAAACTAAACAAGTGTTGTAAACAAGTAACAGTGCCCATCCATCCTGCCGACTTGTCGTAGTTCTAGAAATTTTCTAATTGTCGCTACAAATAATGATTCCTGGTAATCGGAATTCAGTAGGCATATACGCTCTATGTATGGCCTACAGGAAGCGATAGCAAAGGCGTTATGATCTCCTCTGTCATGGGCGGCTCGCGACGAACTTGGTGCCTGGCGAGGAAGTCTCGCTCATTCTCGGGCATCATGGCGAGAGAAAGTATCGAGATTACGGTCAATCTGGAAATATCGGTTAAAATTGGGCGGGTAAATGCAAGTTTTTCCCTGAAGAGGCCAGATCGAGAGAAGGTAAAGTAAGATATATGCGACTTAACCATTCCTCGATCGGTTGAAAGTGAAGTTCATTCGATTTTCGAAGACAAGGGGATATACAACCGGAGTTTTGTGAGCGTGGTGTGGCGACGGCGCCAACTTGAATGTCCTCCTTTCCTCTTTTATTACCGACCTCGACCCCCCCCCCCCTATAATCAACCTATTTAACCAATTAACAACGGTAACGAGCCCCTGTGCGTGGGACAGCGTCCGACTGGACCAGTGGGTCGTAGAAATGGAAATTTTGCTGTTGTTGAGATTGTGTAGTCTCTCAA
Source organism: Hanleya hanleyi (assembly GCA_036873755.1). NCBI lineage: Eukaryota > Metazoa > Mollusca > Polyplacophora > Lepidopleurida > Hanleyidae > Hanleya > Hanleya hanleyi. Next base: position 12,811 of record JAVTVY010013459.1, read on the forward strand.
TTTCCAAGAAAATAAAACACCAAATCACCAGTAATCCACTTGCCTCCTAGTAGTAGAGAAAGCAGAAAGCCAGTTGCCCTATGACCTTTGTGGAGAGTTTTACAGTAACGCCTAACGCCCTGTCTTAATGCCTTAATGCCTGAATGCCTTATTCTAACGCCTTAACGCCCTAGCATAACAGATTTTACCATTTGCAAGAGATTGTGCCATGCTATTCTCTAATATTAACGCGTCGACAAGGTGTATGTATCAATCCATTCACACCACGGAATAAACATGTTGAGACTTGCTGGTCCCCGATGACGTCATCGCTCTACGCCGGCACATTGTACGGGGATTTTGCTGAAAAAAACCCTGTTTTGTAGGTCATCGTTCTATGTCAGGGTAAATTTTTCGGGAAAACCCCTGTTCTATTTATAGATCATGTCGGGTAGAGCAAGACTGGAGGTGAAACGCTACAGGTACTACAATGAGGTGTAGTAGAGAGAAAGAACGATCAACACGTTCACACGTGTTCTTATAGTTTATTCTCCCCAAAGTTTCATCATACCCAAGCTGGGGGTGGGGGGACTCGTTGGGTATGTTCACAATTCAAGTATGCTCATGTCCAATCAGAAACCGCTATTTGGTGTTGCATCTGTCAGATTCGTTCTTGCCAGTTAGATGTATTCTCGGCTGCTCTTGTCCAATCAGAAGACGCCATTTGGGGTTGCGTCAACCTTCGGCCATGTTCGCTCTAATCCGTTTGTTTTAACCGTCGTCGGGCAGGTCAGGATACTGTACCGGTGTAAAGGCTAAGAATGTCCACTGCCTAAGAGTGTCCGTCCCCTATCTTCTAACCCAGCTAGGAAACTTTTCCCCACATTGCGGACAAGTGTCCGTCCTTGGTTACAATAGAAAAGGATATGAAAAGGGGCACTAATCACCAGGACATTCTTATCCATCACACCGGTGACATGTTCTGAAACAGCTGTTTGCACATTTTGATAGCATTTTGCAGGGCCTCGGTGGGTGGTAGCCCCATAATCTGTTGTAGGTGATGCCTGGTCTTCATGGTGGATCTGTGCGTGAGGGTCTCCTATCATTTCAAGTGGTAGCAGTCTATACTGCTGATATATCCGCATGGCTGTTTTCCCGATGCAGAGGCGGAATTTTTAACGCCTGTTGTACGTTATTCTGTCCGGCGTCCTCGATCGCTGCAGCAAGAATATTAATAGCTGCTGTCACAACACGACCACGACCGCAAAAGGTATGCTCTTCCTCACTATATTCTCAGCATCGGCTTCTTGTGCCTCGGTGTCTTCAATCCCATGTATATTTTTCTGGTGTCACATCTTATCGTAATATCTGGTGAACGTGCGTTCGCAGTCAGAGCAAGTATAATCCATGATGACGGTTAAACGTCGATATGAGCACGTTTTTTTTAGATACGCTTGCTTTCATGGATAGTAACTCCCGTGAATGCTTAGTTTAACGCTTCAACGCCCTGGTGAAATAGCTCAGAAGATTTTATCGGTCCAGATATTCCATGGAATTGACTCTAATTCGTCGAATTGCAGTGACGCCCTTCAACACGCCTTAACGACCCATCTTTACGCCTGTTTTGTGTCTTTTCCCCGAAATTGTGAGACTACACAATCTCAACAACAAATTTTCCATTTCTGCGACTCCCCGGTCCAGTCCGATGCTCTGCCACGAGTACTTCAATCTGATACCTCACACGACCCCTTTGGACCAATATTGGTCCACCTCGACCACAAAATGTCCACCGCAGGCGCACGATAATTTTCCAGGGAAATTCACTCTAGAAGACACCTTCCACCATACTCTACAACATGAGACAAGCGCCCACACCCTATAGTAAAATTCACGAGATAAAATGACCACCCCGATACTCTTACCCCAAATGCCTTTTCCCATAATTTCCTACCTGCGCATGCGCGCCATTCCATGACACATCCATCCTGTCGGACGCTCCTCCACGAGAGTTTCCTGCGCATGTGCGTGATAACCTCACTTTCACTACACATATCAAGTCGGACGCTACTCCACGAGTGTTTCACATTGACACCTCAAACGATATATTTTGATCAAGGATAAACCAACTCTAGCCCAAAACGTCCATCTCAGGCCTGCCTGTGCACTGCGCATGCACAGTCAGAACTTTTCAGCGAAACCAACCCATGGCCTAGAGATTCCTTCCATCGTATTCTACAGCGTGAGGCAGAAACTATAAGGTGCCAACCCATACCGTAAATGTTCATGAGTCGGTTACCATTGGGCTGTGGCCGAGATGTCTAAGGCGTTTCGCTGGTGATCCCTAGCCTGACATCACTGAATCGGCACGGGTTCGAGTCCAGCTGATGCATGTGTGAAAGTTAGTCAGTTACTTGCCGACGGGCGGTGGTTCTCTCCGGGTACTCCGGCTTCCTCCACCATCCAAACTGGCTGTCACCATATGATTGAAACAACCTTGAGTGTGACATTAAATCAAATCTCCCTAACACTGAAGTAACCGAAGCATATCTTTGGTATTATTTAGGGGCAGATAACTCAAGCTGGGCCGTCACGTGACCGAAAGTGACCCTTGACCCGGAGACTATTTTTGTTGAATGTGATGGAGAGTGTGTAACTTTGCGCAGTATAATTTTAAACGTAAGCAGGAATATCTTGCTGTCGTTACAAGTTTGGTTGGCCTGTCAGTAGTAGGGGAAGGGGACGAAGGCATGCGTTTTCCAGGGAGGTAACTCTTGGTTCCCCTTTTTCCAGGTTAAAGGTATAGGGGACGCCCCATCGCCTTTCACCTCTGGGGCGCCAGGGGGCGCCACCAGCTTAAGGTCACATGGAGGTCAAAAGTAGTTCCGGCAACCTGTAACCTTTGTATTTCTCCGCGGACAGAACGTAGTCCCGTGTCAACCAAGTGACTTCCAATGTTAATGTATACGGGGAATGCCTAAAAAGAGTATGGGAATAGACGTTTTGTGACAGGGGTGGGTCCCTAGTGGTCCGATTGGGTCGAATGAGGTATCAAAGTGAAGCATTCGTGAAGGGGCATCCAGTCATGGGTGGGTGCATGTAAAATTAGGATTTTTTCCCGAAACTATAAAAAGCGGAACACGGACTTTACCCCTAAAATAGGGGAAAACCCCTATCAACTCTAGCCAAAAGGGCTAATATCGGTCTCCGGGCTTATCGGGGCCTGCCTATCAAGTCAATGGGGTGGGTGCATGTAAAATTAAGATTTTTTCCCGAAACTATAAAAAGCGGAATACGGACTTTACCCCTAAAATAGGGGAAAACACCTATCAACCCTAGCCAAAAGGGCTAATATCGGTCCCCGGGCTTATTGGGGCCTGCCTATCAAGTCAATGGGGTGGGTGCATGTAAAATTAGGATTTTTTCCCGAAACTATAAAAAGCGGAATACGGACTTTACCCCTAAAATAGGGGAAAACCCCTATCAACCCTAGCCAAAAGGCTAATATCGGTCCCCGGGCTTTTTGGGACCTGCCTATCAAGTCAATGGGGTGGGTGCATGTAAAATTAGGATTTTTTCCCGAAACTATAAAAGCGGAACACGGACTTTACCCCTAAAATAGGGGAAAACCCCTATCAACCCTAGCCAAAAGGGCTAATATCGGTCCCCGGGCTTATCGGGGCCTGCCTATCAAGTCAATGGGGTGGGTGCATGTAAAATTAGGACTTTTTCCCGAAACTATGAAAAGCGGAACACGGACTTTACCCCTACAATAGGGGTCTGTATTATACAATATAAGGGAAAATGCCTGTATGGGGTATGGGGATGGTCAATTTTTTTCGTGGGCTTTACTATGGCTTGTGGGGTCTCGTTTCTCTCGTTTCGCCAAGAAAATGACAATGGGAAGGGTCCCGGAGCGAATCGGTGAAATTTTTGGGGAAAGTCACCGAGGTCTGTATATAGGCTCATACTGGCTATATGGGGGGGAGGTGTGGTCAATTTTTTTCGTGGGCTTTAGTATGGCTTGTGGGGTCGCGTTTTTCTCGTCTCGCCAAGAAAATGACAATGGGAAGGGTCCCGGAGCGAATCGGTGAAATTTTTGGGAAAAGTCACCGAGGTCTGTATATAGGCCCATAGGCTGGCCATGGGGGGTATAGGTCCAACCTGGGAAATTCACACACGTTCATTGTGATATGGGTTGCTTGGATTTGTTTTTCACGTCTCGTCATTTAGAACACAATGGGAGGGGTCCCGGAGCGAATCGGTGAAATTTTTGCGAAAAGTCACCGAGGTCTGTATATAGGCCTTTACTATGGCTTGTGGGGTCGCGTTTTTCTCGTCTCGCCAAGAAAATGACAATGGGAAGGGTCCCGGAGCGAATCGGTGAAATTTTGGGGTAAAGTCACCGAGGTCTGTATCTAGGCCCAAAGGCTGGCTATATAGGGGTATAGGTTCAACCTGCGAAATTCACACACGTTCATTGTGAAATGGGTTGTTTGGATTTGTTTTTCACGTCTCGTCATTTAGAACACGATGGGAAGGGTCTCGGAGCGCAACGGTGAAATTTTTGGAAAAGTACCATATAGCCCATATAGTCCCATACTGGCTATATGGGGGTATAGGTTCAACCTGGGAAATTCACATACGTTCATTGTGATATGGGCTGTTTGGATTTGTTTTTCACGTCTCGTCATTTAGAACACGATGGGAAGGGTCCCGGAGCGAAACGGTGAAATTTTTGGAAAAAGTTCACCGAGGCCTGGGTAGGCCCATAGGCCTATACTGCATGGCTATGGGGGTATAGGCCCATACGGGGTGGACGTTTTGGGGTCTAGGTGAGCCCTTAATGATCCTATGATGTCGAATGAGGTCTTATTTTGAAGCTCTCTTGGAGGAGCATCCGACTGCACTAATGGTTCGTCCGTTTTCAATATTTTGCGCATGCGCAATCTGGCCGTAGTATAGAAAGCAGGCCTTTTGGGTGGTATGTGGGTGTGTGTTTGGGGTAGAGATGGACCGCTATGGGTCCGAATGGGTCGTGGAAGGTGTCAAAGTGAAGCTTGTGTGGTGTAGAGTCAGAATGGCGTGTTTTAAAATGCAGGTCGCGTCAATCTGCGCATGCGCAGTTGGTTGTAGTAAGTAAAGTGGCCATTTTGGGGCAGTGCAGGAAGGTATTTGGTGTCGAGATAGACCATCCTTGGTCCGAATGCGTCCTGGGAGGTGTCATTTTGTAGCTCTCGGGGTGCAGACCCCGATTTGGGGGCTGCCCACGTCACCTGTGACGTCATCGGTGACGTCATCCGTACGAGTAGTAGCGAAAGTGGACATTTTAGGGCACTGAAGGATAATATTTGGGGTAGAGCGGGACCATCCTTGGTCCGAATGTGTCTAGGGAAGTGTCATGTTGTAGCTCTCGGGGTGTACATCCCGATTTGAGGGATGTTCGCGTCATCTGTGACGTCATCGGTGACGTCATCAGTACGAGTAGTAGCGAAAGCGTGTATTTTGGGGCAGTGAAGGAAGGTATTTGGTGTAGAGATGGACCATCCTTGGTCCGAATGCGTCGTGTGAGGTGTCATCTTGTAGCAACGCCCGCCAAGACCAAGCTCAATGCTTCAACGCCCTGGTGAAATAGCTCAGAAGCTCTGATTTTCTAGATATTCCATGGAATTGTCACTCATTCTTCGAAATGCAGTGACGTCCGTCGTTACGCCTTAACAGACCGGAGACAGTACAACAACAACAACAAGGATGAGACATGAGAGAACAACAACAAGAAGAAGTTTTTTCATATAGTTTATTCTCCCCAATGTTACATCATACCCACGCTTGGGGAGCCGCGTTGGGTATATTTACAACTCAAGAAGACTCTTGTCCAATCAGAGGCCACCATTTGCATCTGTCATATTCGTTCCTGTCCGTTAGATGTATTCTTGTCCAGTCAGAAGTCTCCATTTCAGAAAGTTCCATCTTCGGCCATGTTCGCTTTGAACCGTTTATTCTAATCATCGTCGGGCAGCCCAGGATACCGTTGAAGCAACATATCCTGAGATAGTTGTTTGTGCATTCTGAGTATCTATCAGTGCATGGGTGAATACATTCACCCGATGGGAATATTCCGTAGTTTGGTCACGAAGAACGTAACATTGGTCACACTCTCCACTGTCCACTGTCCGGTGTTGGGGCGTTGTCGTTGGGCCCATTCCAAGGGATCCACAATGTCCAGTTTCTCCAGCATCGTCTCTAGCGACACTCGGTTAATGATGGTAAACGGTTGGTCAAATACCTGGATGTTACTGCTCGGATAAAAGTATCGGACTTGGACTGTCTCCTTATGCTGCAGCACATAACCAAACGCCAGATTCAATCTGAAGGCCGTAGTTTGATCTTTGAAGATGGCTTCCACGTAGCTACGTAGACGGGCGAGGTCGGTCAGTCGGAAATTGTAGATATCTTGAATAGGGCGATGACGGTTGAAACAGTGCCGTATCATGGACCAATGGCGCCGATAGATGTCACTCACTGGATGGGCGTCCTGTAAGAGATCGCTAGGAACATTTATGGGCTCGTCCAGAAAATGTTCGATGTTGTCAGGCGTATGACTCGAAACCGTAACGGTGGGGTCCGGCTGGATATCCAGGCTCTTCTGAACTGTGGGTATAGGCGGGCTCTCCGTCATCGCATCACCAGTGGCGTTCGTCTCCCCGGGCTCATCTTCACTGGGTCTGACCTTCCGCGGCTCCTCTTCAGTGGAAAGTTGTCGCCCAAACCGTAGAGGCGGGGCATGAATCAAACGTTGGTGTCGCAGCAACTGACTGGTCAGTTTGAAGAGTTGACCACAATCCTTACAGCGTTCCGTCGATCCCTCGTGAAATGAGCGTTCGTGGCGCAGTAAATGATCCTTCCGATTAAATGACCGTGCGCAGGTTATACAAGTATACCGTGCATCGTTGTGGGTGGAGGCCTTGTGGCGGTGCAAGTCGTGCAGACGAGTAAACTGCTTCTGGCAAGTTGTGCAAGTGAACATCTTGGTGGTTGACAGAGTGTCTGATGAAACGGCCAGGCCGCTTCCCTTTTATAGCACGCTAGCTGGTGATCTATTTTTAGCACACTCAGTTCAACTATCCCCAAGTCGAGGGCCGAGCCGTGACATCTTCGGTAACCTCCGTGTCTCTTCGGGCACCTCCGTGACATCTTCGGTCGCCTCCGTGTCTCTTCGGTCACCTCCGTAACTACCCGGCTGTTCCCGTGTAAACCCGGATGGATCTCCGTGTCTCTTCGGTCACCTCCGTGACATCTTCGGTCACCTCCGTGTCTCTTCGGTCACCTCCGTACCGTCAACGATCAGCATGTAGACATATAGAGTATGTACTGCATGTTATCAGTGCATGAGTGACGCATTCAGCCGATGGGGGTGGTCGGTCAGCTTGGTAAAGAAAAACGTGGCATTGGTCAACCTCTTTACGACCCATTGTTTGTTGGGGCGTTGTTGTTGGGCCCATCCCAAGGGATCCACGGTGTCCAGTTTCTCCAGCATCGCCTCTAGCGACGCCCGGTTAATGATGGTAAACGGTTGGTCAAATACCCGGATGTTATTGCTCGGGTAAAAATATCGGGCTTGGTCTGTGTCCTTATGCTGCAGCACATACGACTTGCACGCAATTTTATCCGGTATTGTTAGCGCGCGCCGGGGTCAAAGGTCAGTTCCGGTCACGTGAACGGAAGCGGAAGTGACCTCACAGAAGTCATATGCAAATGCTACTTCGAGCTCTGAGCTCCACACGCTTTGAGCTCCAAGCGCTCCGATCCAAGAGCTCTGCCACACGGGAGCTCCCACCACCACCACCACCACCGGGCGAGGTCCGCCATCTTCAGTCCGTGTCTTTTCGGTGATGGAGTGTGAACATGATAGCACATGTACTGACCTGTCTGTGGGGTTTTTCCCACAATGTCGTTCACTTCCGAGTCTCTTCGGTCACTTCCCGAAAAGACACGGAGGTGGCCGAAGAGACACGGAGGTGCCCGAAGATGTCACGGAGGTCACCGAAGATGTCACGGAGGTGCCCGAAGAGACACGGAGGTCACCGAAGATGTCACGGAGATCACCGAAGAGACACGGAGGTGCCCGAACATGATACCAGCTAGCGTGCTATAAAAGGGAAGCGGCCTGGCCGTTTCATCAGACACTCTGTCAACCACCAAGATGTTCACTTGTACTACGTGCTCGAAATCATTCACTCGTCTGCACGACTTGCGCCGCCATGAGGCTACCAAGCACGAAGGAACCGCCCGGTATAGCTGTACGATATGTACACTGTCGTTTCAGCGCCCGGATCATTTACAGCGCCACACACGTGCACGCCATGAAGTACCCAAGCGTCCATGCGAAGAATGTGGTCGGCTTTTCAAACTGACCAGTCAGTTGCTGCGACACCAACGCACACGAAACCCTGTTCCGCAGCCACGTTTGCAGGTAGAAGAGCCCGTAGGCATCAATATCGAGACAGGGGGAACTCCCACCCATCGCACGAGGGCCGATGATGATGTCGCCCTAATTCAACAGTCAAATTCCGACGACAAGACCTTGGGCCAGATTTTGTACGACGTGGAGGGCAAAGTACACTTCGTGGACGAACCCATAAATGTTCCTAGCGATCTGTTACACGAAGACCATCCAGTGAGTGACATCTATCGGCGCCATTGGCCCATGATCCGGCACTGTTTCTACCGTCATCGCCTTATTCAAGATATCTACAATTTCCGACTGACCGACCTCGCCCGTCTACGCAACTACGTGGACGCCATCTTCAACGATCAAACTACGACCTTCAAGTTGAATCTGGCGTTTGGTTATGTGCTGCAGCATAAGGACACAGACCAAGCCCGATATTTTTACCCGAGCAGTAACATCCGGGTATTTGACCAACCGTTTACCATGGATCCCTTGGATCCCTTGGAATGGATCCCTTGGAATGGGTCCAACAACAACGCCCCAACACACAATGGGTCGTAGAGAGGGTGACCAATGCCACGTTTTTCGTTACCAAGCTGACCGACCACCCCCATCGGCTGAATGCGTCACTCATGCACTGATGAATACCATAACATGCCGTACATACTCTATATGTCTACATGCTGATCGTTGACGGTATGGAGGTGACCGAAGATGTCACGGAGGTCACCGAAGAGACACGGAGATCCATCCGGGTTTACGCGGGAACAGCCGGGTAGTTACGGAGGTGACCGAAGAGACACGGAGGTGACCGAAGATGTCACGGAGGTGCCCGAAGAGACACGGAGGTTACCGAAGATGTCACGGCTCGGCCCTCGACTTGGGGATAGTTGAACTGAGTGTGCTAAAAATAGATCACCAGCTAGCGTGCTATAAAGGGGAAGCGGCCCGGCCGTTTCATCAGACACTCTGTCAACCACCAAGATGTTCACTTGCACAACTTGCCAGAAGCAGTTTACTCGTCTGCACGACTTGCACCGCCACAAGGCCTCCACCCACAACGATGCACGGTATACTTGTATAACCTGCGCACGGTCATTTAATCGGAAGGATCATTTACTGCGCCACGAACGCTCATTCCTCAACGGTATCCTGGGCTGCCCGACGATGATTAGAATAAACGGTTCAAAGCGAACATGCCCGAAGATGGAACTTTCTGAAATGGAGACTTCTGATTGGACAAGAATACATCTAACGGACAGGAACGAATATAACAGATGCAAATGGTGGCCTCTGATTGGACAAGAGTCTTCTTGAATTGTAAATATACCCAACGCGGCTCCCCCAGCGTGGGTATGATGTAACATTGGGGAGAATAAACTATATGAAAAAACGTCTTGTTGTTGTTGTTCTCTCATGTCTCATCCTTGTTGTTGTTGTTGTACTGTCTCCGGTCTGTTAAGGCGTAACGACGGACGTCACTGCATTTCGAAGAATGAGTGACAATTCCATGGAATATCTAGAAAATCAGAGCTTCTGAACTATTTCACCAGGGCGTTGAAGCATTGAGCTTGGTGTTGGCGGGCGTTGCTACAAGATGACACCTCACACGACGCATTCGGACCAAGGATGGTCCATCTCTACACCAAATACCTTCCTTCACTGCCCCAAAATACCCGCTTTCGCTACTACTCGTACTGATGGCGTCACCGATGACGTCACAGGTGACGTGGGCAGCCCTCAAATCGGGATGTACACCCCGAGAGCTACAAAATGACACCTCCCAGGACGCATTCGGACCAAGGATGGTCCATCTCGACACCAAATACCTTCCTGCACTGCCCCAAAATGGTCACTTTACTTACTACAACCAACTGCGCATGCGCAGATTGACGCGACTTGCATTTACAAACACGCCATTCTGACTCTACCCCACACAAGCTTCACTTTGACACCTTCCACGACCCATTCGGACCCATAGCGGTCCATCTCTACCCCAAACACACACCCACATACCACCCAAAAGGCCTGCTTTCTATACTACGGCCAGGCTGCGCATGCGAAATATTGAAAACGGACGAACAATTAGTGCAGTCGGATGCTCCTCCACGAGAGCTTCAAAATAAGACCTCATACGACATCATAGGATCATTAGGGGCTCACCTAGACCCCAAAACGTCCACCCCGTATGGGCCTATACCCCCATAGCCATGCAGTATAGGCCTATGGGCCTACCCAGGCCTCGGCGAACTTTTTCCAAAAATTTCACCGTTTCGCTCCGGGATCCTTCCCATCGTGTTCTAAATGACGAGACGTGAAAAACAAATCCAAACAGCCCATATCACAATGAACGTATGTGAATTTCCCAGGTTGAACCTATACCCCCATATAGCCAGTATGGGACTATATGGGCTACATGGTACTTTTCCAAAAATTTCACCGTTGCACTCCGAGACCCTTCCCATCGTGTTCTAAATGACGAGACGTGAAAAACAAATCCAAACAACCCATTTCACAATGAACGTGTGTGAATTTCCCAGGTTGAACCTATACCCCTATATAGCCAGCCTATAGGCCTATATACAGACCGCGGTGACTTTTCCCAAAAATTTCACCGATTCTCTCCGGGACCCCTCCCATTGTGTTCTAAATGACGAGACGTGAAAAACAAATCCAAGCAACCCATATCACAATGAACGTGTGTGAATTTCCCAGGTTGGACCTATACCCCCCATGGCCAGCCTATGGGCCTAGATACAGACCTCGGTGACTTTACCCAAAAATTTCACCGATTCGCTCCGGGACCCTTCCCATTGTCATTTTCTTAGCGAGACGAGAAAAACGCGACCCCACAAGCCATAGTAAAGCCCACAAAAAAAATTGACCACCCCTCCCCCCCATATAGCCAGTATGAGCCTATATACAGACCTCGGTGACTTTCCCCAAAAATTTCACCGATTCGCTCCGGGACCCTTCCCATTGTCATTTTCTTGGCGAAACGAGAAAAACGGGACCCCACAAGCAATAGTAAAGCCCACGAAAAAAATTGACCATCCCCATACCCCATACAGGCATTTTCCCTTATATTGTATAATACAGACCCCTATTGTAGGGGTAAAGTCCGTGTTCCGATTTTTATAGTTTCGGGAAAAAATCCTAATTTTACATGCATCCACCCCATTGACTTGATAGGCAGGCTCCGATAAGCCCGGGGACCGATATTAGCCCTTTTGGCTAGGGTTGATAGGGGTTTTCCCCTATTTTAGGGGTAAAGTTCGTGTTCCGCGATTTATAGTTTCGGGGAAAAATCCTAATTTTACATGCACCCACCCCATTGACTTGATAGGCAGGCCCCGATAAGCCCGGGGACCGATATTAGCCCTTTTGGCTAGAGTTGATAGGGGTTTCCCCTATTTTAGGGGTAAAGTCCGTGTTTCGCTTTTTATATTTTCGGGGACAAATCCTAATTTTACATGCACCCACCCCATTGACTTGATAGGCAGGCCCCGATAAGCCCGGGGCACGATATTAGCCCTTTTGGCTAGGTTGATAGGTGTTTTCCCTATTTTAGGGGTAAAGTCCGTGTTCCGCTTTTTATAGTTTCGGGAAAAAATCCTAATTTTGCACCCACCCATTGACGATAGGCAGGTCCCAATAAGCCCGGGGACCGATATTAGCCCTTTTGACTAGGGTTGATAGGTGTTTTCCCTATTTTAGGGGTAAAGTCCGTATTCCGCTTTTTATAGTTTCGGGAAAAAATCCTAATTTTACATGCACCCACCCCATTGACTTGATAGGCAGGCCCCGATAAGCCCGGAGACCGATATTAGCCCTTTTCGCTAGAGTTGATAGGGGTTTTCCCCTATTTTAGGGGTAAAGTCCGTGTTCCGCTTTTTATAGTTTCGGGAAAAAAATCCTAATTTTACATGCACCCACCCATTGACTTGATAGTCAGGCCCCGATAAGCCCGGGGACCGATATTAGCCCTTTTGGCTAGGGTTGATAGGGGTTTTCCCCTATCTTAGGGGTAAAGTCCGTGTTCCGCTTTTTATAGTTTCGGGGAAAAATCATAATTTTACATGCACCCACCCCATTGACTTGATAGGCAGGCCCCGATAAGCCCGGGGATCGATATTAGCCCTTTTGGCTAGAGTTGATAGGTGTTTTCCCCTATTTTAGGGGTAAAGTCCGTATTCCGCTTTTTATAGTTTCGGGAAAAAAATCCTAATTTTACATGCACCCACCCCATTGACTTGATAGGCAGGTCCCAATAAGCCCGGGGACCGATATTAGCCCTTTTGGCTAGAGTTGATAGGGGTTTTGCCCTACTTTAGGGGTAAAGTCTGTGTTCCGCTTTTTATAGTTTCGGGAAAAAATCCTAATTTTACATGCACCCACCCATCATGACTGGATGCCCCTTCACGAATGCTTCACTTTGATACCTCACTCGACCCAATGGGACCACTAGGGACCCACCCCTGTCACAAAACGTCTATTCCCATACTCTTTTTAGGCATTCCCCGTATACATTAACATTGGAAGTAACTTGGTTGACATGGGACTACGTTCTGTCCGCGGAGAAATACAAAGGTTACAGGTTGCCGGAACTACTTTTGACCTCCATGTGACCTTGAGCTGGTGGCGCCCCCTGGCGCCCCAGACGTCCCAGAGGTGAAAGGCGATGGGGCGTCCCCATTACCTTTATCCTGGAAAAAGGGGAACCAAGAGTTACCTCCCTGGAAAATGCATGCCTTCGTCCCCTTCCCCTACTACTCCTGTCTATTTCGAAGTCAGACTTTTATTCCGCCAGAAATGGAGATGGAGGCTGCTTAGGTTGGTGAGTATTCCAAGTTTAAAGTTAAATTTCACGTGAAGAACGGCGCAAAATACATGTAAAAGTTACAACAACAACAACTACAAAAACAACAATAACAACACCAAGTATAGCATGTGTATTTCCCCAAGGGGATATTCGAGAGAGCATCACCTATTTCATAATCATACGACTGACTGACTTGTATGAGTTGCCGTTTATGACAATATTATAAGTGTACGTGTAGTGGAGTGTGACAACAGGGTTAGGGAGGAATGTATGTTAAGTTGAGTGACAACAGAGTTAAGGTTGAGTGTACGTGAAGTCGAGTGTCAAAGCGGTGTTAGGGAGGAATGTACGTGAATTCTAGTGTCCAAGTGGTGTTAGAGAGAAATATGCGTGAAGTCGAGTGTCAAAGCGGTCTGACGGGTGAATGTACGTGAAGTCGAGTACCAAAGCGGTGTTAGGGTGGAATTTAGGGAGGGAGGGAATTTGGCTTAATGTCACACTCAAGTTTGTTTCACTCATATAGTGACAGTCAGTTTGGTTGGTGGAGGAAGCCGGAGTACCCGGAGAGAACCACCGCCCTTCGACAAGTAACTGACAAACTTTCACACATGGATCAGCTGGGCTCGAATCCGTGCCGGTTCAGCGGTGTGAGGCTAGCGGTCACCAGCGAAGCGCCTTAGACCACTCGACCACCGAGGGCCCTTGGGTGGAATTTAGATGAAGTCGAGTGTCAAAGCGGTGATAGAGAGGAATGTACGTGAAGTTTGGTGTCAAAGCGATGTTAAGGAGGAATGTACGTGTAGTGGAATGTGACAGCAGGGGTAGGGAATAATGTATGTGTTGTCGACTGTCAAAGCGGTGTTAGGGAGGAATGTAGTTGAAATCGAATGTCAAGGCGGTGTTAGGGAGGAATGTACGTAAAGTTGACTGTCGGATCGGTGTTAGGGAGGAATGTACGTGGAATGTACGTGGAATGTCAGAGCGCGGTTAAGGAGGAATGTGTGCCAAAGCGGGATGAGGACGAAAGGTTAGATGTGTTTCATAACAATCGTGTTCAGGTTTATTTCAGTTATCAAAATCATTATTTCTCCATCAGAGTGAGTGGTGAGTGTTGCCGTCAGGCGGTTAGCCGCCAGACGTTGTCAATTTTCCCCACCTCTTGAATATCGCTCCAATTTATTACCTGTATATGGTAGGAGTCTGCTGGTGGAATGTTAGTCCCCGAGACCCGCCCAATGTACATGTCACTTGACAAATTTATGTAGGTTTATTGTTTCGGTGGGAAATTTAGGCCGTACGACGTCGGATTTTACAGGTTATTTTTCCTAGGTATTCTTGCATTTACCAGGTTTCCCCATGTTAAGGCGTTTACTCAATCAGACGTCCATGATGCTCATTCATAAACATCAGATGAGTTGTTTAAACTGATCTGTCATCACAGCTCCCGAGCTAGCGTATCTAATTCCGTTTAAGCCGGTGCTAGGGGCCGTCTTTATACAACATTGTCTCCACATGAACCGCTGCAATAAAAGCGCGGCTGAGATACTAATGCCACGTCCGAGATTCCTCCGTATTCTCGGGTCTGAATGTTGGGTGTCGAAATTCTTTCCTGTAGAGTCATATGGTTGCTTTTTAGTCGCCAGACGTCGTAAATTTTTCCCACCTCTTGCATATCGCTCCAATTGCATATCGCTCCAATTTAAAGTAGGGTTAGGGAGAGATGTACATCAAGTCGGGTGTGAAAGCGGCGTTAGGGAGAAGGTACGTGAAATGGATTGTCAAAGCGGTGTTAGGGGTGCATGTATGTCAAGTCGAATGTCAACAGAGTTAGGGAGGAATGTGCTTGAAGTTGTGTGTCAAAGAGGTGTTAGCTCGGGAAGAATGTACGTGAAGTCGACTGTCAAAGCTGTGTTAATGAGGAATGTACATGAAGTGGAGTGTTAGAGCAGGGTTAGGAAGGAATGCACGTATGGTCTAGTCTCAACGCTGTTTTAGAGAGGGATGTAGATTAAGTCGAGTGTCAAAGCGGTGTTAGGGAAGAATATACGCGATGTTAGCGAGAAATGTACGTGC
The DNA here is from genome assembly GCA_036873755.1 of Hanleya hanleyi. NCBI lineage: Eukaryota > Metazoa > Mollusca > Polyplacophora > Lepidopleurida > Hanleyidae > Hanleya > Hanleya hanleyi. The sequence continues at coordinate 28,134 of JAVTVY010013459.1, forward strand.
AGTGGAGTGTCGCAGCGGGATGAAGCGTTAGGATTAGGTAGATTTCATAACTATCTCAGGGGTTTTCCGGTGATAACAAAATCAGATAATTTCTCCACGAGAGTGTACCCATAGCTGGGTGACAAAGTGAGGTTAGGAAATGATGTACGTCAAGTCCGGTGTCAAAGTGGTGTTAGGAAGGAATGTAAATGAAACCGAGAGAGGAATGTACGTTATGTGGAGTGTCAAAGCGGCTACGGAGGGGTTGCCGAGCAATGTACGTGTCATCCATTGGCGATGCGCAGTTAGGGAAGAATCTACGTGAAGTGGAGTGTCAAAGCAGAGTTAAGGAAGAATGTACAATGAGTGTCAAAGCGGTGTCAGAGAGGAATGTACGTGAAGTCGAGTGCCAGAACGGTTTCATAAAAGAATGTAGATCAAGTCGAGCGGCGAAGCGGTGTTAGAGATCGATGTATATAAAGTCGATTGCAGCCTCGATCCGCCAGATTTATAGGCCTACCTGACAAAGCCGGCAAAATCGCTAGTACTACAGGGACTTGATTCAGAATGCCGACAACTTTAGAGTCAATTTGAAGAGATGTTTGAAAGGCCATCCAAATGGCTAAAGGCCGCAGCACCGCTATTAGATCGAAATAAGTGTACGACAGACCAAACCCCGTCAACAACGGTCCTTGCACAGATTGAATCTCAGGCTACCGCAACTCCTCCACCTCCTTCAGGTTCATAACTGTCCCTTACACAAACACAGGGACTTCAGTTAGAATGCCGTAAGAATCAGTTTGATGAGATGTGTGAAAGACCTTCCAGATGGCGAACGGCCGCAACACCGCTGCAATATAGAAATAGGTGTACTACAGACCCAAACACCGTCAACTTCGTCCCTCAGACAGAAAAAGAATCAAGTGTCAGACTACCACAACTTTTCAACCTCGGTCGATACTTCGTGTAGGAACTATTGTCCTTTGTCTTTGTTTCGTTGAAAAGGCACAGGTCTAGGCACATTGTTGTCCCCAGACTTGGCTATTGTATACATTGTCTCGTGATTCTTACATAAAGTATGAACCTCAACCCCCGCAAGGTTCATAGCTCTCCCTTACAAAGCCGGTAAAAGCGCTTGTATTTCAAGGACTTCATTCAGAGTACCGACAACACCGTCAGAATCAGTGTGAAGACATGCGTGAAAGGCCTTCCGAATGGCGAGCGGCCGCAACAGCGATGCTGGATATATATAGGTGTAGGACCGACCCAAACACTGTCAACACCGGCCCTTGCATAGAGCAAAGAATTACTCTCAGCCTACCGCAAGTCCGGAACCTCCGCCAGCTTTATAGGTCTACGTCACATAACCGACAAAATCGCTAGTAGTTCCAGGCGAAAACGACATGGGGCGTCTCTTAAGTTAAAACAAAGACGGATACGAACATGTGAATTCAAAACAATCGGAGGGGGCGAAATATACAACACATTGTCTGGCGCTTAATTCACTCAAATATGGGCTCATCCGGAAATATCATGGGGTCGCGAATGCTGTTCTGAAAGCCTATTCGTCTTCTCTCGTAGCTCGGCTTTGTCAGACGAACCGTGACTGGGGATGATGCATCGCGTCAGCCAGAGCGGTCAACCAGACATTCGCCGCTTCAGTAAGAGAGATATACTAGGGCTCCGACCTTAGAGAAAGAGAGATATAATAGGGCTCCGACGTTACAGTAAGGGAGATATAATAGGGCTCCGACGTTACAGTAAGGGAGATATAATAGGGCTCCGACGTTACAGTAAGGGAGATATAATAGGGCTCCGGCGTTACAGTAAGAGAGATATACTAGGGCTCCGATGTTAGAGTAAGCGAGATATAATAGGGCTCCGACGTTAATGTAAGGGAGATATACTAGGGCTCCGACGTTACAGTAAGCGAGATGTAATAGGGCTCCGACGTTACAGTAAGCGAGATGTAACAGGGCTCTGACGTTACAATAAGAGAGATATAATAGGGCTCCGACGTTACAGTAATAGAGATATAATAGGGCTCCGAGGTTACAGTAAGAGAGACATACTAGGGCGCCGACGTTACAGTAAGAGAGATATAATAGGGCTCCGACGTTACAGTAATAGAGATATAATAGGGCTCCGAGGTTACAGTAAGAGAGACATACTAGGGCGCCGACGTTACAGTAAGAGAGATATAATAGGGCTCCGACGTTACAGTAAGAGAGATATAATAGGGCTCCGACGTTACAGTAAGAGAGATATACTAGGGCTCCGACGTTACAGTAAGAGAGATATAATAGGGCTCCGACGTTACAGTAAGAGAGATATAATAGGGCTCCGACGTTACAGTAAGAGAGATATAATAGGGCTCCGACGTTACAGTAAGAGAGATATAATAGGGCTCCGACGTTACAGTAAGAGAGATATACTAGGGCGCCGACGTTACAGTAAGAGAGATATAATAGGGCTCCGACGTTACAATAAGAGAGATATACTAGGGATCCGACGTTAGAGTAAGAGCGATATACTAGAGTTCCGAAGTTACAGTGTGAGAGATATGCTAGGGCTTAGACGCTACAGGAAGAAAGATATATTAGGGCTCCGACGCTAAAGTAAGAGAGATGTACTCGGGCTCCGACGTTAAAATAAGAGGGACAGGACTCCTATACGTTACAGCAAGAAATATATTCTGGGTTCCCGCCGCTTCAGCAAAGCAACGGAGATCTACTACACGGGAGCCGAACGTCTTTCGGCGCAAATGAGCTCTCAACGTTTCTGATTTGTAAATCGTATGTGTCTTTCGGCGTAAAATGTTTCTCGATTGTTGTAAAAAGTAATTTAATAACTGCTTCCATGAAACATTTGAGTTATGAGACATGCATATGGATGAAAAACAGTGAAGATGGGTGTTTCCACTTCCCTTATATGTGTTGTAATTTCGTACAATACGCTTCACGGAATTTGAATGATTTTACAATATCCTTCAGATATGAACTATAGTCCCCAGATCAGCATGTTTTTTTCTGAGACGTTGTCTTTTCATACTTTTGATAGGCCCTACTTCCGAAGTAATCCCTATTTCTATGAGTCAGTAATACAAAAACTTTAACCCTATCTGGCCTGGACTTTTTGGGACCTGTCGTAATTATTTTTCTTACCCCTTGAGCTAGGGGACCGAAACTTACCACACTATACCCTTGGGTCAAGTTCTACCGGAAAATGTAAAAAAAAATTCCCAAGATGGCCGCTTTGATGATGTCACAGTGACGTCATTTTCAAAAACGGCATTTTTTTGGTCGATTTTTCGGTCAGATTTTCTGATTTTTTTGGATAAATTAGTAAATATTAATGTGATGTGAAATAAAATAGTTTTTGACAAATGGAGATCAACAGATGGTGGGCTATTCAAATCACTTTTCGTCCGTCGTCCGTCGTCAGTCCGTCCGTAAACAATTCTTGTTATCGCGATTTCTCAGGAACTACTGCATGGTTCTTTCTCAAATTTGGTACACAGGTTTCCCTTTTCCGGTCCGATTCGAAAATCCAATATGGCCACAAGGCGGCCATTTTGGATTTCCCCATGAAACACTGTTATCGTGATTTCTAGGGAAGTACTGCATGGATCTTTCTCAAATTTGGTGCACAGGTTCCACTTGGGATCTAGTTGAGTAAGATATCTTTTCTGGTCCGATTCGAAAATCCAATATGGCCACAAGGCGGCCATCTTGGATTTTCCCATGAAACTTTGTTATCGCAAATTCTCAAGAACTACAGAATGGATCTTTCTCAAATTTGGTACACAGATTCCCCTTTGAGTCTAGTTGTGCAAGATACCCTTTCTAGTCCGATTCGAAAATCCAATATGGCCACAAGGCGGCCATCTTGGATTTCCCCATGAAACTTTGTTATCGCGATTTCTCAGGAACTACTGCGTGGATCTCTCTCAAATTTGGTACACAGGTACCCCTTTGGATCTAGTTGTGCAAGATACCTTTTCTGGTCCGATTCGAAAATCCAATATGGTCACATGGCGGCTACTTGGATTTCTCCATGAAACTTTGTTATCGCGATTTCTCAGGAACTACTTCATGGATCTTTCTCAAATTTGGTACACAGGTTCCCCTTTGGGTCTAGTTGTGCAAGATACCTTTTTCGGTCCGATTCGAAAATCCAATATGGCCACTAGGCGGCCATCTTAGATTTCCCCATGAAACTTTGTTTTTGTGATTTCTCAGCAAGTACTGTATGGATCTTTCTCAAATTTGGTACACAGGTTCCCCTTGTGGTCTAGTTGTGCAAGATAGCTTTTCTGGTCCGATTCCAAATTCCAATATGACCACCAGGCGGCCATCTTGAATTTCCCCATGAAACTTCGTTATCGTGATTTCTGAGGAAGTACTGCATGAATCTTCCTCAAATTTGGTACTCCGGACATTCACTTTCAGACTAACTTTGCTCATTTCACTTGTACTATAACAACCGACATCAAGTACAGTTTCTAGAAATCTTGAAACTCCTGAAACTTAGATAATATCTTGGTGTTTTTCAGTGTCTCATTTTCGATCTTTTTCGCTCAAATTCAAAATTCTGGAAACAAAATTACAAATCAATTGTTTGTTCTTAGTAACAATGGACAAAAAGATCCTCTTGTCATTAGCTTACAATTATCGGACATTGATGGGCGCCAAGATCCTTCACGATCGCTCGTTTTATCTACAGTTCCAAGTTTTGGTGAGTGGATACCCCAGAGGGAGACGATGTGTCGCGTCGAGGTCAGAGGGCAAACGTCACTGGCCTAAAAATCAGGAAATCATTGAACCATTCTTGTCCGGTCTATATATGTGACAGTTTTCTATCCACAGTTGGAATTTTTTTTGTGAGTAGATACGCTAGATGGAGAAGATGAATCGTTTATCAAAATTGAAGTCGAGGTCAGAGATCAAAGGTCACTTTCTCAAATTTGGTACACAGGATCGTCTTGTGGTCTAGTTGTGAAAGATAGCTTTTCTGGTCCGATTCCAAATTCCAATATGACCACCGGGCGGCCATCTTGAATTTCCCCATGAAACTTCGTTATCGTGATTTCTGAGGAAGTACTGCATGAATCTTTCTCAAATTTGGTACACAGGTCCCACATGGGGCCTAGTTGTGCAAGATAACTTTTTTGGTCCGATTCGGAAACCCAAGTTACGCTTCAAATTAATATGATATTCTCGAGTTGTGATGTTGCATCACAAGAGTCGGTGGATCAAACTGTGGGGCATATTCTATATTTTTACTTTAGAGAATATCCATACCTTCACCTTCTATATCAAGGAGTTCAAATGATTCTGAATTAAAATGTATTTCTTCAAATTTTAAATCAGTTCACTTTACTCCATGCCGTTGCAAGTGAACTGCCCTACTCTTTCGTCTGCCGACTGGCCGGCTACACGAAGGAATGTCACTCTTGTGACACAACGTCACCACTCGACAACTGTAGACTACTACGTGTTTCGATCCAAGGGAGATAATCAGGATTCAGACGCTTTCAAAGTTTCAACATTACTGCACAGACCGGATCCCTTCAGTATTAAGTTTGTACCATCTTACTTTTTTCGAGCATGGTATCTTAAAAGAGATATCTCAAAGTAGCCCAGTAAACAGAACAGAATTAGCATTCGTTCCTAATTGTAAAATCTTAAGTATGTTTCATAGCTCATGCCGAAGAAATTTGTCTTCGCTTCCAGTACCCAATGATGACACATGCCAAAAAAAAAATGCTACAAAACGAAGACGAATGATCCTCCGGACATTCACTTTCAGACTAACTTTGCTCATTTCACTTGTACTATAACAACCGACATCAGGTACAGTTTCTAGAGATCTTGAAACTCCTGAAACTTAGATAATATCTTGGTGTTTTTCAGTGTCTCATTTTCGATCTTTCTCGCTCAAATTCGAAATTCTGGAAACAAAATTACAAATCAATTGTTTGTTCTTAGTAACAATGGACAAAAAGATCCTCTTGTCATTAGCTTACAATTATCGGACATTGGTGGACGCCAAGATCCTTCACGATCGTTCGTTTTATCTACAGTTCCAATTTTTGATGAGTGGATAACCTAGATGGAGATGATGTGTCGCGTCGAGGTCAGAGGGCAAACGTCACTGGCCTAAAAATCAGGAAATCATTGAACCATTCATCTCCGGTCTATATATGTGACAGTTTTCTATCCACAGTTGGAATTTTTTTTGTGAGTAGATACGCTAGATGGAGAAGATGAATCGTTTATCAAAATTGAAGTCGAGGTCAGAGATCAAAGGTCACTTTCTCAAATTTGGTACACAGGATACCCTTGTGATCTAGTTGTGCAAGATAGCTTTTCTGGTCCGATTCCAAATTCCAATATGACCATCAGGCGGCCATCTTGAATTTCCCCATGAAACTTCGTTATCGTGATTTCTGAGGAAGTACTGCATGAATCTTTCTCGAATTTGGTACACAGGTCCCACATGGGGCCTAGTTGTGCAAGATAACTTTCTTGGTCCGATTCGGAAACCCAAGTTACGCTTCAAATTAATATGATATTCTCGAGTTGGGATGTTGCATCACAAGAGTCGGTGGATCAAACTGTGGGGCATATTCTATTTATTTACTTTAGAGAATATCCATACCTTCACCTTCTATATCAAGGAGTTCAAATGATTCTGAATAAAAATGTATTTCTTCAAATTTTAAATCAGTTTACTTTACTCCATGCCGTTGCAAGTGAACTGCCCTACTGTTTCGTCTGCCGACTGGCCGGCTACACAAAGGGATGTCACTCTTGTGACACAACGTCACAACTCGACAACTGTAGACTACTACGTGTTTCGATCCAAGGGAGATAATCAGGATTCAGACGCTTTCAAAGTTTCAACATTACTGCACAGACCGGATCCCTTCAGTATTAAGTTTGTACCATCTTACTTTTTTCGAGCATGGTATCTTAAAAGAGATATCTCAAACTAGCCCAGTAAACAGAACAGAATTAGCATTCGTTCCTAATTGTAAAATCTTAAGTATGTTTCATAGCTCATGCCGAAGAAATTTGTCTTCGCTTCCAGTACCCAATGATGACACATGCCAAAAAAAAAAATGCTACAAAACGAAGACGAAGGATCCTCCGGACATTCACTTTCAGACTAACTTTGCTCATTTCACTTGTACTATAACAACCGACATCAGGTACAGTTTCTAGAAATCTTGAAACTCCTGAAACTTAGATAATATCTTGGTGTTTTGCAGTGTCTCATTTTCGATCTTTTTCGCTCAAATTCGAAATTCTGGAAACAAAATTACAAATCAATTGTTTGTTCTTAGTAACAATGGACAAAAAGATCCTCTTGTCATTAGCTTACAATTATCGGACATTGGTGGGCGCCAAGATCCTTCACGATCGCTCGTTTTATCTACAGTTCCAATTTTTGGTGAGTGGATACCCTAGAGGGAGACGATGTGTCGCGTCGAGATCAGAGGGCAAACGTCACTGGCCTAAAAATCAGGAAATCATTGAACCATTCTTGTCCGGTCTATATATGTGACAGTTTTCTATCCACAGTTGGATTTTTTTTTGTGAGTAGATACGCTAGATGGAGATGATGAATCGTTTATCAAAATTGAAGTCGAGATCAGAGATCAAAGGTCACTGGGGCCCAAAAATCAGGAAATCATTGATCAGTGACAGTTTTTACCTCCGTCGATCAGACGGAGGTCTGGGAGCGCAACGTGAAATCTCCCGCCAAATAATTGTCATATGGGGAACCCACGACTCATAGTATTTCCAATAGGGATTGTTATGGTTCCCGACGAAATCTTGAGGCACTTTCCTTGGACACAATTGAAATAATGGGGTTCCCCATTGCAATGCATTGCAGTGGGCCTTGCTTCTGTAGTCGGGTTCCACCTCAATCTCGAAACCAGAGCTATCCGGTCCTGTCCGCAAAATGGTACATCTTCAGAAAATTTATGACCTATCCCAAAGTTCACAAGATCATTATTGTTTAGCATCATCAGATAAACAAGAATAGGACGATCAGACCACATGCAGGCGAAAATACGGTATAATTGACGTAATTCGTTGTTTTCCGCGTTTCAATGGTTGATCTTCAATGCAGAATCTAGGTCAACTAAATTTATAATGTCTGCTGCTTCAAACGAGTAGGTCTACAAGTTTAACGTTCAGTTTTATTTTTTTAACAACAAACTTGAATAATGTTAGCAACAAAGTACATATCATAGGGCGTGTGAACAGTATTATGTCGTGAATGAAGAACAGAAATGCTGCAAATGCCCTGACCTGATCATGTACATGTCACGCTAAGAACCTTGGGGTAAGTCATAAATTTTCCGAAGATGTACCGTCTTGCGTCCTGTCCTCCCATACACCGGAAGATTTAACATGGCGGCCCTCCAGCGAGTAGAGACGGACAATGCGATTTTTTGCCGTTTTTCTGGTAAGTTTATTGTCGCCATTTGATGTCATTACAACTCAATGATTCATAGTACACCACCCGTCATTTCTATATATCGTAAAGTATTTGTCGGCTGATGACTTATGTCGAAGCCAACCAAATAGTCTAAGTTGTTGTTGTTGCATATCAAACTGACTGACTCACTGATAGACAACAGCACAATCGACGATGCCCTGATTTTTTTGATAGTTGATGATATCCACCAGCCTGGTTGTTTAAAAACAGTTATTCTAAATTTTGCTGATAAATTATATTTCGGGGGGGGGGGGCTATTTATCTTGGCATTTGGCAGTTGAATAATGGTTTGATTTTGCAGAAGCACCAAATTGATCTACCTGCGTGAGTCTGTAAACTTATTTAATAAAGCTGATAAATAATATACATAGTTTAGTGACATCCACATTGTGTGCTGTGACACTTGTTGATGAAGAAGAATTTCCTTGTTAAAACCTGATAATATTCTGAAAACTTATTCTGAATTGTAGCTGAAACAAAGGAGTGTCTACATTCCACATGTAGGCCTACATTATTGAGATTTTTGACTGATAGCATGGATGGAACCTTTCTCATTTTTTTTTCATTTTTTTTATTTTTTATTTTTTTATAGTTTTTAGCCCTGGACATACCACTGGGCATTTATTTGCCATACGATCACATTTCACATGCTTTGTTCAGCCCCGTGATCTGGAACCAAACAGACAGTATCACTAGATGAAATAAGGAGATCATGATATACATTTCAGGTTTTACCAATGCCAAATGACTTGAACAGAAGACAATTAGACAAAAAGAAAATCAATAAATATATCAATAAATAATAAATTACATAGAACATTTTTTTGTCTTTGCAAGGGGGACATCAGACACACTGACAACACCGGCCATTCATTCAAATTTCGCCTTCCATTGGGGAGGCAGAAATATTTCTCAAACACAGTATACATATTCCCTTTTGTGATCTAATTTTCGTTTGTCAAAATATTGCTCCATAGAGAAGTTACTGATATAAACAATCCTGTTCTAGATTATGATATACTGGATTATTATCATGCTGAACTCCAATCAAACCAGTGGTCAAGATCCATCATCGTTCTACAGAATTCATATTATTGATCACTCATAGATTGGATTAAGTTCTCATAGTACTCAGTTCTCATTTCATACTTTTGCAAATTCTTGTAACATGGTCAGGCTCCAGTTCTATTAAGTACACGTATGAAAGGTGCGAACTGGTATGATGGATTTCATCTTGTTGTGTATGACGAAAGAATGAAATATAATGAAGGCCATCAACATTTTCAATGAAGTGAGTTTTGATATTAAATATGTATACAATTGATTCAAACTTGCAGGGTTAGCACTTCTGATATCAGATGCAACAGGACTGTTACACAATGGATGTACTGGATGAAATGGAAAAACTAAAAGAGACTATTGATTGGTTCAGCTGTGTCAGAAAGGTGTGGAATGACCGAGGTGGTGAAAAGCTGATTTCTCAGGAAATAAACATTACGCATGTAATGACCACCGGCAGAGTGATACATGTGTCAATCGGTCAGACATTTTCAAGGATGCCCAGTTTTAACTTAAAACAACCATGCCGGACTTCATTCCTTCTCTCAGAATAATTGGATCTAACTTTTACAAAACCTGCAGCCCCCAATAGCTCTTGGATCTAGACCACATAAATGAAGGGATCTAGTTTATCGGTGCTATGGCAAAAATATCATGTAAAATGGGATTGTGTGGATAATATCAGATTCATGAAAGTTGAAGTCCTGCAGCATGCTCCACAAATATCATCAAAGGTCATAAAACTTTCCGGTCTGCGCCAGTGTGGATCTATACTTGTTTGTTTTGTTTTTTTTACAAAATTATCTCCCTTGACCAGTTGAGGACTTGAATGTGTCTGAAATGATTTAGCTTCTAGAAACAAAGACTCCATTTCCTGAGTAGAGGTGAAAACCGAACATATTTTGATTATTTTATTCAAATTTCAATTCCACTTCTGGTATATGTACATGTATAAAATACATACAGAATGAACTGCATACAGAATAACACAAAGAACAGGTATATGTATCTCATTACATTCTTAACCAAAGATCAATACCTGGGTGATATTACAACAATACCATGGTGTTGTATATTGTTATGATTGGCTTAACTTCAGCTGCTGAAGATATTTCTGATTTGAGGGTAATGGGCAATCATACTAAATTTAATTTCATAACTTCATTTATTTTCACAATAAGCAACATAATCGAGATTAGCAAGTGAAGTTTTACAACATAATATAATACGCATCAAGGATCTCCTTCAGTTTAGTGTAGACATATATACCCTTGGATATCTGTTACCCTGATTCAGTCATAATATTGTCTGTATTATATTGATGTCGACAAGGAATATACATAATTATTTGATAGTATTATTAATTGTATGTTGTTTTTGATTAACATGAACTTTTTATTCGCTGGAATCCGTCCATTTGTTCCATATGGGCAATATTCTCATCAGCCATCACCATTCAATATGAATGTGATACATGTACAAGTCCATGGTAATTGATACATTATGGTGAAGGTGACCTGTAACACCAGTACACAAAATTATTCCGAGCTCATTGAATCAGCACATGATGCTGAGACAGATCAGAACGGAGTGTCGGTAAAATCAGATGTGTTTTGTAGAGGATTCTGTCAATGAGGATGCTATACTGTACACATACAAAATATGAAGTGTTGATGTGTAGGGTCTATAGCATAAAATCACAAGCAAGTTGGTAAAACTAGGCACACAGGGTCTCATTTCTGCCGCTAACGTGTTGATTTGGGTGGGGGCGTCCTCTCATGGGGAGATGTGGGTGGGAAGGGGCCTAATGTCTCAAGCAGTATTCCAGGTTTTCCATCAATATACTCTATTCCATATCCCAATATTTCAAGCACGTGAAATCAAAGAAATATTATTTGCGGGGAATGTGACTTCCACATCCCTAGCTGGACATGCTAGTGGGGAACCCTCAATCTCAGGTTAATTACCATTGGTGAAATTAACGTCCAACAAATGTAAAATTGAGCTTGGCATCCGGCCCTATGTCATTCAGTGATGTACTATTCCCCTACTGACCCTGTTGCCTCGACGGAGGTCTTTGCGCTCATCCAGCGCTTGTTATCCACAGTTCCAATTTTTTGTGAGTGGCTACCCTAGGCGGACGCGATGTGTCGCATGCCAAAATGGAGGGCAAGGACAGTGGTCAAAGGTCACTGTGCTCCAAAAATGATGAAATTATTGAAAATTCCTTTTTTTTTGTGAATGGATTAGTTATGGGGAAAAGATGTGTAGCATTCCACAATTTAGGTCAAGATCAAAGGGACCCCAAAACTTTTTGTGTAAGTGGAGACATTAGGTGAACATGATGTGTCCACGTACCAAAAGATCAAGGTCACTGTAACCCAAAGATCAGGAAATTGTTAGAAATCTTTTTTTTGCACGTATGTGCCTGTAGGTTCTTTAAGGGAGATAAAGTGTCTTGAACCAACATTTAGGTCAAGGTCAGTGGTCAAGGTTACTGTGATCCCAAAATCAGGAAATTGTTAAAAATCGAATTTGTTGTGTCCATAGATAAATTAAGGGAAGACGCTCTATCCTGCACTAAAATTCAGGTCAAGATCAATGGTCACTTCCCAAAATCAGAAAATTGTTAAAAATCGCGATTTTTTTGGTGTCTGTTGATACATTAAGGGGAGACAATGTACCAATGTGTCATGTACCAAATATGTAGGTCAAGGTCAAAACAAGGTCGCTGTGACCCAAAAATCAGAATATCACTTATAATCACATGTTTGTGTCCGTAGATATATTAGGGGGAGACTAATCAGGAAATTGTTTTAATTCCTGATTTATTTTTCTTGTCAGTAGATGCTCCTTGCTCCTTCGAAACAAAGGAGTAGTTGCGATAAGATGGCTTCCCCTACGACGAAGAGCTGCATCAGGAACCTACATAATTTTATTTCTGTACCAAAAATCTACTATTGAGTAGTGTATAGTGCACAAGAAAAATTAAACCGAATTTATATAATGCACATGTTAACCAAATGCAAAATTGGACTTACCTGTACATGAATTTTCTAACTTTAGAGGTGAATTCGCGCAATGTTTATCAAAATATCAACAAAAACACCTCTTGAACCAAATTCATTCTGATGTTTTATGCTTTGCAATAGATTAAACCTTGATTTGGGATTTGTTGAAATTTCGCGAATTAATCTCCAAAGTGTAGAAAACTCATTTTTGTTCACTTTTGCATCTCATTATAATTAAAATGCACATTATGGATAATTTCAGATTGATTTTTTTGCGCATAAGCAGAGACATTTGTACTATACAATACATATTTAAAAAAATATAGTTTCCTAATACAACCGTCGTGGTACGAAAATCCGTGTTATTGCAACAAGTCATTTATGCTTGTAGCATGTTCTTGAGCGAGTCCTGTGTCCCCATATTGGGCCAAAACTAAAATAGAGTATACCTACCCACTGAGAAGGCTCCTTCTCAAAAATTGTTATTGGTACACCTCAACACTCTATAGGAATTATATACACTCTTAAAATGAACGTATTGTACTTAACATTATAAATGATGGAGGAGGGAAACATTATATAATGTGAGTAAATATAACTCTATTAGGTGTAGAAAGTGTTGAAAAAGATGTTATATCCAAAATTATAGTGCTGTAGAAGGAGCAATACAAAACTTTACAAGTGATATTTCATACAAAATATGCCGAATATAACATTTTTGAAGTGTTGTACTGCTCCTGATGTAACACCTTGTCACCACATTCTAATAGTGTTACAAACAGAACACTTGAACTAATGTTTTCCCTCCTCCAGTCATTATAATGTTAAGTACAACACTTTCGTGTTAAGAGTGCACGTAAACCAAGAAAGTATATGTTTGTAAAGCAGGATCCATATAAATGGTAATATTTTTTTTTGTGTTCAGCTCAGACTCAAATAAAGCAATATTTTCACCAGGTATGTGATCAGTTGTATACAAACAAACAACTTTAATTTTGGCCCTACATGGTCAACAAATAAAACAAACTGACTATACCTTCTAGGAAACTGATTCACTTTGAGAACATTAGACCGACCAAACTGTTCCTTGGAAAACATTCGCCGCTTCAGTCTTCAACATAAGATTCCAATCACACCTGGTGACATTAAATGTTACTTACATTAATGTAAACCGCTGGTTTAAATAATAGTATTTACCTTTTATAATAATGTGTGTCTATGCCTGCATAATTATGTAATATGAGGGAAAAACGATGAAAAATTGTCCGCGTGCATTATTTTAGCTTTTGACAATGTGGCTCTGTTGAATGCTCCTGAACCCTGATGACGTATTATACCTCTTTCAATCACGTGATAAATTGTGCATTCACCCATCTGCATGACAGGTGATCACTGATCCAGCAATCTAGCATCGCTTATGTAACAAGATTCACAAATCTAATTAAATTGTCAACGCACAGCACAATGTGCCACAAGGCGTGAAGTCCCATATGTAACCCGATATACCAAATTAAAGCTTGCTCTTCCGACTGTGCTGCCAATTAAGTTGATATCACGTTCCATGAGGGAGATGACAGGCTAATTGAATTGCATAACGAATTGACAGTTTTCTCGCGTTTTCGCCTCAAGTGACAGGCGAGGATGCGAGAACGCGAGAATAGACCAAATCTCGCGTTCAATGTCTGCCAACACATGCAGGCAGTCCACGTGCAAGAGCGAGTCTGTAGTTCTATCTTTTGTGAGCTGCAATAAACTTTGAGAGAATATTTGTTAAGGTGATATGAATCTCACCAGACATCATCCAGCTAATCTCATCCTCACCACCCATACAATAAAGAAGCACACGTATACACGTTATGAACCGCCTTTATTTTATTATCATTCTTGAAGATCAAGGTACATGCATAGATATGTACCTTTCCAAATTTGCTGTCTGTTAGAGAAATTGAAATAATTAAAAAATATAATATGAATCATAATTAGTCGAAGTTTTCAACATCGCGATTGCGAAGAGTAAACTGTGATCTAACCAGTTTTCTTTGACAAGGGCAAACCTTTGCGAGCTTTCAGTTTCGCGAGCCTTCGCAATCTCACTAAAATTCAGAAAAAACATGGGTTTTGTTTGTTTTTGTCCAACGTACATCCACAGATTTGACAGAAATTGCATGAAACTTCGTCGGCACAGTACTGGAACCAGTGAGGTAACTCAAAGAAGAAAAATATCTCAAAGGGCAACTTACACGTTGAGCTTCGAGATTTCGTTCGGAAGGTCGTGAAATTAAACAAAAAAAGAAGGAAATGAATGGTCATTCAACGCCCACAATGGAAGGCGAGGGTGGGCAATTGAGGACACATACCATAACATGCGCATGAAATCTGCTGACATTGAATGATGCAAAATATAGTATGAGAAGCGGATCTCAGAAAGTGAGATGTGGCTTTGGGGGGCATATGAACCAAAAATGTAGTTTTTATTGAGAAACATTCGAGAAATCCCATACCGGTACATGTGCGCAGAGATCTGCTGGCATTGAAGATGGCAAGGATAGTGTGAGAAGCCGGTCCCAGAAGGCGAGAGCTGGTTATGTGGGGTATATGAACCAAATTGTATTTTTATTAATAAACAATGTAGAAACCCTATACAAAAGGTATTGTATGAAAAGAGTGATTTATCTTCCAGAAGAAATTGAGAAATTTATTTTTGAAACATACTGGATCGAGATTGCCTCCTCATATTTATGTCCTCCTAGTGTGATACATGGAAATTACACACATATGTTGAGTGTTTGGGCGGAGCTCTTCTCGGCTATCTGTAATATTTACATGAACCATCCTTCAATTGTACAGAATTGTAGTTAAGCATTTAACAAACGGCTGCGCTGATAGCACCGATATCGTTCGTTCACTCTCCTATATGTTTAACCTAGAAAATATTTTTAATCAATGATAACTGGACGATTTTCGACCTGAAATTGCCAACATCATAAATGTGAGCGTAATGGTCGACTCTTGGAATACATCAGCGATGAAATTAGATGAAGCTCTAATGCCAGACTATTGGAGGGAAATGTTATATGCTCTTAGTTTGTGGAGTGTGGCCATGTTGATATACACACTCAGCCCTGGAAAATTTTCCCGTTCTTATCTATTTGGAGAAAATTGTGAGATAATAATGAAATGTTTGCAGACCTGCCCTGTTCCTGTTATACATTGTTGAGAAAACACGAGGATTGGGCGGCAAATGAAAAATGTACGGGGTTCTGACGACAAGACAACGGCTTTTTGTGCTATTTTTCAGCATTAGTCTGTTCGAGGCATTTCGTATATCATTTCATGGGGACACCACACCCGTGTGTGTACGTAGCGAACATGCCACGGCATCTATAGTGCAATGAAACAAAATCTGCCGTGACCAAGGCACGTGGCTACACCGGCAGGTTCAACTTGAGTCCGGTTTTGGTGGGATACATTGTCTTGGTTTCACTGGTCTTCCAATGTCTTATGTGAATTTCATTCTTACAATGCAGAGTTAGACATCGCCACAGACATCTGTACATATCGAACACTAAGTTTTACAAAGGTTCACCCGCTGATGCAACAAACTCAGAATTTGAACCCAACTATCGTTGGTTCGCGGAATCGAATGTCTCCCCCCCCCCCCTTTCGACTCTCACTCTCGACATTTGATCCTGACATCGCAGGGTAACCTGTCCTTAGCTATTTTGTTGAAAGTTCTAGAGCCCATATTCTAACATTGAAGTCGTTATCACGACGTCAGGCCACCGTACATGCGTTAGTTTGATATTTCGGACCGACTTCCTGTGGTACAAAATGGAGTGACTTGCTCTGCATGCCATATGAGTGGAACCAAACATAGAGCCAAAATCATTTCTTACAAAAGCAGCATGTTTCCACGCTTTGGGTGTTCATGGAAGCATGATACTTGCTTGGTCCAAGTTCTGTTCCCACTTGAGCAAAACTAACCAAATATGGTCCCATATAAAACCAAAAGGTTTAAAACTGGACCGGTATCCCAGGCAACAATTTTTTTTTAATATGATTCTCTTTAGGAAAATTTGTCCTTCCCAAGATGCCAGTCTAGGTTAAAAGATAAGAACCGGATATTTCTTCCTATCGGATATGCTATCCTTTCCCAACGGTACGCTACCATCATATCACCTTAAGCACATCCTTCCTCAGTTCAGAGCTGATTCATATGCCGATTTGTATGGGCATGCGCGAGGTTAACCGAATTATCCTAGCACAGAATACGCGACACGAAGGGGGAGACTGGATCAACATGATAATATCAGAGAACGTGTGGGATGGGGAACACTCCAATGACGATACCCTCCGTTAAGGAGAAAACAAAACAATCCTGTGTATACATGTATATCCCAGGCGAGACGAAAATCTTCACTTTTAACGTACACATGACACATAAACAAATAGTGGAAAAAGACAAGGAGACTTCATTTAACTAAGTACGTTGAATTGGAGACTAGAAGTGTATGCGTCTCCATGAGTTCACATCCTGTTGCGTTCGACACGGAGCGGTGGTAAGTACCGGGAGATGAAACAAGGCCTTTGGTCTGCGAAGATTCGCAGATGTTCGCACAATGGTGACACCTCATCATTCGGTGATATCCGGTTTTCACTTCGCGCATGCGCACTGCGTATATAATTGGATCGCATATTGAATTGACCACCCACAGAGAATAGAGGTAGAAATCCACTCTGAGGAGAAGTTGAAGCTGACGCATGGCACTCAAGTGATCCAACATAATCTTGACCAGTAGGTAAGCCTCAAAAATACAGTGCGGGAGCCAGCAGACCAGGAAAGTTCCAAGTATAAGCATAGTGGTGATGAGCCCTTTGATATTGCGTTTCATGTGCCGCTGGTGACGTCCAGTCATTTTCTGGTATTGGTATATCGTATAGAAAACTCGACTGTACAAAAACGTCATGATAATGAAACAAACAAGGACCAGCGGGAAGAGGAGGTATTCCGTCTCGTATTTAGAACAATACCCGACGGCGCAGAAGTTCACAAGCGCCTCTTCTTTGCAATACGAGTAATACGGAGCCGGAAGAATGAAATCGGAAAATCCACAAAAAGCTGCCAAAATCCAGACGCCCACTAAAACGAATGAGACTCTTTTACCGGTAAATATATGTATATACCTCAGTGGCTTGTTTATGGCGAGAAAATGGTCTAAAGCTAACAGCACCAGATTAAATAAGGATATCGTATGGCCCATCATGACCAGCGCCTTCAGTATCGTGTAAGAGCACAACTCTTCTCCGTAATCCTCTCCAGCCAGATGAAATGGAGACAAGGCGTTATTGATGGTCAACACGAGAAGAGTAACACTGACGAACAAATCCGATAGAATTAGACTGATGATTAATTTCTGGTTGGCCGAATATGTGCCGGATATATGCAAGATGGCCGCCAGCGACGCCATGTTGGCTACAATCCCCACAGTAGCTAAGCTTAGCGTCAGAGTGCGAGCCACTGACCATGTTGGCGGAGTTTCTCCGGATATATTATACCAATCTAATTCACTCTGGTTGTGGATTCGTCCATGCGAAGTGTTGTAAAATTCATGCATATCACCTCGGGTTAATTCGTCCAATACCTGCGCCATCGAATAACCATTAGCGCCTTGGATTTGCCAGGACAGCTATACCTCCAACGGACAGCCCCCACGGACAGTCTAGTTTATCTGGAGGCAGAAAATATAAATGTACGTTTAGACATTTCATAACAATTTCGCACAACTAATATTAGCTTCTACAGTTTTAGCGAATCTCTTCGTTTATTCGGATACTCTGATTATCAAATCATGGAACGGAATATCTGGAAGATACTGTATCTAGGTTCTAAAGTCGTGTACCGTATGATGTTTTTCACTCTTGATGTTCCCGCACACACACTTGATTAAATAAAAATAACTTCTACGGGGCACATTCATATCGGTACTCACGACTTTTTCTCGATTGAACGCTTGTACATTTAAAGTTGTTCGAAATGTATTGTTCACAGCACACGATCACCATTTTATCAATTGACTTTATTTATACTTCACTCTCTTGTTGGTTTAAATCTGCATCGGATGACTGGATTTAGTTGGCTCGAACTGTCAGGCTGTCATAATATAGCGGAATCCCATAACCATGTGCATTAGACGCACATGCTAATGCAGCTCAAAACAGCTTAGACATGATTAAGCATAAGTGATACATTCTACAGTATTGTCAAATTATGGCCACTATTCAGAGCTCGGGATTTCTGTATTATATCACTCTTTTTTTTTTTCTTTTTTTTTTTAATCTTCTTTTTATTTACAACAGGGATTAGCAAATACATATCACACCGACAAAACTTAGAACTAATGAGTGCAGTAACTGTAGAGTGACACAGAAATATTTACAGATTTATGTATACAATGTGACTGAGTGCGAATAAACATATGAACACATATGCAAGTCGTACCAAAATACATATAGAAATTACAGAGCAATAATAATAATAATAATAATTATAAAAAAAGAGGAAAAAAAAAAAGAAAAAAGAAAAAAAAGAAAAAAAAAGAGACGGGATAGAATAAATGAAAAGCTGGTAATGGTTATGAACTTGGTTTCAGGGTTTGCATTGGTCCAAGACAAAACTACATTTCTTATTATTCAGGATAATCTGTAAAATTAGAGGAATATATTAATCCATGGTTCCCATAGCTGATTAAATTTGTCTATTTCTGAGTTTTTTATAGCAATAAATTTCTCAATTTCAAATTGATTTGATATGAGCTTTTGAGCTCCAAAAATGTTCGGTTTATTTTTTTTTAGCCTAGATTGATAAATGTAGTATTTTGTAACCAGAACAATGAAATTAAAAACTTTTGTTAATCCGGAGGGATAATTTTCTCCAAAGATTACTGATTTTAATGGAAATTTTATGTTAATTTTCGTTTTGTTCCGTAACCAATTTTCAATGTTTTTCCATACTGTTTGTACAAATTGACATTCCCAAAACAAGTGCAAAATGGCCTCCTTTTCCCCACCACAAAAGGTACAATCTTCATTATCTAACACATTTATTTTCTTTAAGAGGCAATTGGTAGCAATTATTCTGTGAAGTATTCGATATTGGAGCCACTGGAGAGAGGAGCATCTCGTAATTTTAAATGGCCTGCAGAATATTTGCTTCCATTCTTCGGTAGTGACTTCAAATGTTTGGTCCCATTTCAGTTGGCACGTGGGTATTATATATTTTTTAGATAAAATTTGATAAATATTTTTACAGCCACGTTTCAGTTTCAATATTGGACACAGAGAGTGGGGAAGAATGGGGATGAATGGCTTTTGATCAACTGGTGAAAAATCGATTACTAATTTCAGGTACTGTCTCACAGAAGTGATCAAGCTTTGATATTCTAATTTATTTGTTTTAATACCATATATTTGTATAATTCTTTCAATAGATAAACATTTCCCTTGATTATCAAGTATGTCGCCTATAAATTTTATGCCCTTTATGTACCAATGTTTATAATATACACTTCTATTTCCAACTTTTATGTTTTTGTTGTACCATAGATTTACGCCCATTATCTCTCCTCTGTGTTTTATTTTGTTTTTGTTTTGGACTTCAACCCACGCTGTTAGAACATCCCGCCAGAATACATTTTCCATAGATCTGGAGAGTTGTTCGGTGTAGTCTGTCCCATATTCTGTAATTTTTAATATATTTTCGTTATTATAAATCAGGATATTTTTCCAGTTTACATTGGTGGAGATTAATTTTCTCACCCACGTACATTTTAGCGCTAAAGTAAATTCTCTTATATCAATCATTTTTAATCCGCCATATGCAAATTCTTGTGTCAGAACGTCTCGTATTATATCACTCTTACCATTGGTTCTGTATTGTTTTTCTTTCGTCCAGTTCAGAAAAAGTCCAAACTCCTCACAGCGCAGATTCCATTCAACAGGCTCTTTCAAGTTTGACACAAAAGGTTACACATTCTACAGTATTGTCAAATTATGGTCACTATTCAGAGCTCGGGATTTCTGTATTATATCCCTCTTACCATTGGTTCTGTATTGTTTTTCTTTCGTCCAGTTCAGAAAAAGTCCAAACTCCTCACAGCGCAGATTCCATTCAACAGGCTCTTTCAAGTTTGACACAAAAGGTTACCCCCCCCACCACCACACACACACACACTGAGCTCATCGTGCCGTGACCGTATTACTTCTTATATGGTATTATATTTAGTGGGTTAAAAATGTTGCAAAACACCTTTCCGGAACTTCAATCAAGAAATATATTTAAAAAAAAAAAAAAATTGCAGCATTACACGCCTAACGGGCTGTCTACCAGCATGTCAGTACCGGTGAGGTGTCGCGCGGGCGGTAATCCTGTTTGAGATATCTGACTCAATGCTGTACATCACAGGCAACACGTTATCTCCCCACCAATAACCGAAATGACAATAGCACAAGTACTTTAGTGGTTCAACACAGTCTGTAACAACAATTCCTGTGAGAAAATATCATGTTTCGAATTGAGACGTATCCTGTAAGAAGAACATGTTAGATCTGACCGAGAATGGTCACCCGTGCTTCTCTTGTGCCAAAGAGCCGCACTAAACGCGGGACTATACGCGGCACTCGGCACTATACACGACAATACGCGCGGCACGCGGCAATATACGCGGTACTATACGCTGCACTATGCGCGGAACGCCGCTGTATACGCGGCACTATGAGCAGCACAGGATTATACTACACGCAGTAAGCGGCATTACGCAATGTAGAATGCATATGGGTATCTGATGGCAAGGGTTTGGGCACAATATCCCGAGGGTGATGGTTTCTGCATTACCCAATTGAGACGGTTAAATCGGGTTGAACCAAGGACCGCATTCCAACGATTACTTGATATGTTCAATAATTTTCAACTTGAATTCAGATTAAAGATGTAATCAAATCTAGGCTGGAATCAATCTCCCCCAAACTCCGCGAAAGTGACATATTTTACGACAGGTACAAAATAAAACACATTTGACCATAAATAACTAAACTTGTTTCCATCATTCACGAAAATAGAAGGAATTTGTCTTTAAAAATAAACAGCATGCCATGCCGTTTATTTTTCAACGGTCGTGTCAACAAGCGTTTACACGTGTGGTGCATTCTGCCTGCGAAGGCATTGTCGCTCTACCGAACCATAGGCACGAGTCATGACGTTATGCCATGGCTGCAGCTGTTCAGCATTCAGATTTGTGAGGGTCGCTACGTCACTCCCACGTCAAGCAATGACGTCAATTCTCTCTCCACGTACAGCACATATTCAATGGCGAAATAGAAAACCCATCGAAGCGGACAGAGTTTCAAATATCTCTGACAAGATATTCTCGCATTCGTTGTTTATGGCAATTCCAGTATCATCAAATATAATATCTATGATGCTTTAGCAAACTGTGCTGCTGAAAACCAGACGGGAAAGAGTTTACAAAATCCATCGATTTTGAGGCTGATTAAAAGTTCCGAGATCTGCTATAATAGTTGTTTAGCTCAGTATCCTTTTCTAGATCTACTGGTACGTGTAAACAACTTCAGACAAATCAGTTATTACTTAAATGCATGTGGCTCTCTTTTGCTTCTAACCACTCGTCAAGTAAAACAAAAGCCAAGACCAAATGTTCTTGAAAGTAATTCACGCAACAGAATCTTTACAACATATAACTACATTATTTCAACTCCAAAAGTAATAATAACTTTGTGATCTCTATTCAGTTACATGTATTTAATCAGTAACTAAGATGCTTGGATGTATATCATTAAGAAATAAATTGTACTACTTTACCAACAGTGCATCTTGACACTCGTAAATACAATCCCTATAGCATATAGCCACTTCTCAAAGTGATCGTAAACCCTCAAGTAAAGTTTCCATCAAATGAAAAGACCATTGCAAACGGTCTGGGAAAATATTTATTGTAATTTTTTTACGATTTTATCACACAGAGTAAACTGCAAATAAAGCATGGTATTCTATGGTGGATTGTTGCAATCATATTTAGGTCCAGTGACGTCACACTGCCTTAATACATATATTTCAAACTTTGTATCCACTTTTCCAATGCTTGATTCAAGCTTAAGGTGTGTATACTTTGAGTTTCAACACAGACTCACTTTTCCAATGTGCATGTTTCATCAAAATCTGGGAGATGGTAACTCATAAGTGTCAAGTCAATTTGAATCTTGCATTTAATTTCCCAGGCTTACTCTGTGTGATAAAATCGTAAAAAATTACAATAAATGTTTTCCCACACAGTTTGCAATGGTCTTTCATTTGATGGGAACTTTACTTGATGGTTTACGATCACTTCTAAGAGCGTTCTCGTCATACATCTTCTTGTAATACAGATGAAGACGTGCAGTGTCCACCGAAATTATCACTTATTGTTCGAAATTTTGAAAACAACACACAAAAAGGAAAAATAAAATGACAATTGTAGAAAACCAGTATAAAAGTAGATTAAATGAGAAAATAAATTCTATTACATTACCGAAACCCTTATGGAGACTTGCTAAATACAGTTCCAACAATTCAGAGACACCGATCGCTGTTCTTGTAATAAACAATGATCAGATCATCCTCTTTCTCTGCTCCTCATATCCAGCAGGCTTTAATGTTTCCCGATGGTTCATCATCCCCAAGGGCTGTGTCGTTGTAATCGCATCGCCTCCACAAATCCGAGAACGAGGAGAAGTGTGCGCATCTTCAGCACGGGGACTTGGCATAGATGATTTGACGGGCTTTCCCCTCTGTCGACAATGCATAACAACGCCTTTCTTATCCGATTTCTGGGCATCTGTTTCACGGTTCCATCTCACGGTCACCGATATCTCAACACCGCCTACACAATACTACATGTAAGACCGTTTCTCTAATAAGTGCAGGCTGGCGTTGTAGTATAAAGAACTCCCAACCAATAATTTATTTAGTCCCTCCTCAAGGCACAAGCCGCCCTCATCAGCCATCAACTCGTTCTTTGTTAATCTGTCCCCCATTTGTGCGACTCGATTGGGTCATAACTCTGGTGGTCATTTTCAGTGGTATTTTCCGAAAGATTAAATCAAAATAGTTGAGCTGTACACGCTGCTTGTCGATATTCAAGTCATGTTTATATATGCAGTATCACCGTTAGCTTTTGGCTGTAATACTCGCACACTTCTTTAAATCAGATCTACAGTCCAGCAACAGTTCTGATGGTGTGGGCTTCCAACTCATGGTCGTTCTGTTGTACTTTACTCTAGGTCTGTTGTCGGTCTTTCATCCTGGTTAGCTCGCCAGTGCAAATATGTTTTCACGGGTATCTGATGGTGTGGGCTTCCAACTCACGGTTGTTCCGTTGTACTTTACTCTAGGTCTGTCGTCGGCCTTTCATCCTGGTTAGCTCGCCAGTTTAATATTTTTTTTACGGATATCTGATGGTGTGGGCTTGACCAAACGACGGCTGTACATGCACCAAACAGAACTCTTGAAATGACATGAAAAAAACACTCAATAATCTACTTTAAATCTCAAAATGTATTCAGTATCTATCAGATACTCGCTATCACAAAATTACGAATTATCCAGAAATGAAAGAAACTGATACAGGTCAAGCCAAAGCATTTAGTATCAAATCATGTTTAGTTTTTAATCCAAGCTGCGTTAAATGGAAACCACATGTTACCTGATATTTATCTATTAGTCGGCTAAAATGAAATGAAATCAGAAAATAGGGTTGGTCAGACCCTGGATTCTAATTAAATCTCACAAAGTGGTCAAGTATTAATTTTATTGATTCATAAACATATAACAGTAAAACACAATGAATATTACAGACTCTTCAAAACTAAACAACAATATTCTTGGTGTTCAATGTACTTGTTGAAATTCCTATAATTACTAGTTTTGATAAGGGTTATTTATAAGGGTAACACACACGAAATCTAGACATGTACATCACAGATTTCACAGTGCGGCAAGCGACACTATACACGACACCATGCGCAGCTCTATACGCGACATATGCACCGCACTGTACGCGGCACTATGTGCGGCACGCGGCTATACGTGCGTCTATAAGCGGCATGCAGCATTATATGCGTATAATGCCGCGTATTGTGCCGCGTGCCACCCATAGTGCCTTATATAGCGTCTTGTCCCGCGCATAGTGCCACGTATATTGCCGCTTGCTGAGCGCTATGCCGCGTATAGTATCGCGTATAGAGCCGCGCGCCGCGCGTGCTGCATATGGTGCCGCGCATAGTGCATCCTCGCTAAAACCAGGGGTATCTCTATCCTAGATATAGCCCCTGGTACACTTGGGCAATGTATCGCGATCAACGACAACACAGCGGCATCCTGCACATATTGACCAATCAGATCACTTAAGCACCGCGACCATGGCGACCGTGACAACAGATTCGAAAACACCATAGCTTGTGCGATACCCAGTGGCAGATGAACATGCACCTTTTCAACAACCATGAACATTAATAAATATAAAGGAAACATAGTTTAAAACAAAATCTATTTGAAGAGAAAATAAACCCATTCATCTACCATCAAACATCCAACAAGCCAGGCAAATGTAGGAAACACTGAAACTTTAAAGGCGGTCCGCGATGTCAGTGTATCCGACCTCACCTTCCCACTGCAGGACTTGAATTGGGTTGAAACGCACGGATTTCTTTTAAATTTCACTTGTCTATCCATTAATATTTTATTGTTATGCGTGCTTGGATTAAATATTTTACATTCGGTATCAGCGAATAGTTTAGCAGCGAAAGTAAAACCCAAACGTATTATATACCATCAGCGCAGTTTTTCTAGGTCACGTAACTGGAGTGTGGGCGGAACGCGGTTTCCTATGCAAGTTTGACAAGGGTTCGCCTTTGGCTCACAAATAGAAACCTTGACGTGGTGAAGATGCGCATAGTGCCGCGTATAGAGCTGCGCGTAATGCCGCGTTTCGCGCATAGAGACGCCTATAGTGCAGCTCATTGGTATTGAGAGAAGCATCTCTACTATGACAAGAATATTCTCGCCCAGACCAATCATTGTATGGTAAAGACGTTACTGGTTACCGTGTAAGTTTGTTGTTGTTTTTGGTCACATGTTCCATAGCCAATGACGTCTCTGCCGTAAAATGTTCGGCTGAGCGATCAGATTAACAATCAAGAATCAGTGAAATTAGGTACCATACACGAATGCATACATATATAGAAATACACTCCTTATATGGTAATAGGTACGTACAAATATGCAAATCAGTATACTGTGGTAACAAATTGAACCATTCACCAATTATTGTTTTGAACTCCAGCAGCGAGAGATCCATGGACAATTCATACCACATTTAGTGGGAGGCTTGCGTAATAGGACCAGAAGATAAACTGAAGTGATAGTTCTGTCAGCTGATTGGCTGACTGGGCCAGAATCGGCAAACCGGAAGTGGCGATCTCAAAATCTGATTGGACGTTTGGTAGTTTGCAAGTCCCCCAATTCATCATTGTTGTTGCGTGTTAAAGATATTTTCATGCTGATACCCTGTCTAATTACACCAACCATCATGGTATAGTTACGCTATAAGCAACCAATAACACAAAGTGCATGATGGGAGCATACGCCGTAATCTGACAAAATGATCGCACAATTAACCAATATAATGATATACCACTATGTACTTTCTCCCACTATAATAATATAAGGACGGTATAATATATAATCACAGCTGTTCGATATATATATTTTTTGTACTATTAGATTGTTGTGCCTTCAAATTGGGCAATTGTTTGCTGGAACTACATTCTGTTTACAAATTTGCAAACCACATATTTTCACAAATAGCAACGGCATGATCAGAGTGCTGGTGATCTTTCAATGACATTCAAATAGCTGAATAATATCCAATAATATTATTCAACTATTTGCATATATTCTTCATTTCTGTCTCAAGGTGTATAATAATTAAATAAGCTATGCTCCTGGGCTCAGAGAAGAGACTCGCATGTTCGTCCCTGTCCTCGCGCTTAGGACCCGTCCATACAAAACCGTTCGATCCTATAGAATGCATAAATGAATAACAAACGGTGGCACCTTTAAGACTAAGTTTAAGGGTCACGAGCTTTCACAAATGGTGGATATCTGCTTGGTCAGGTGAAGTGATACCACACAGACTAACACGGCTACCCCCGATTTCTAATAAAATACCTGTATTAATATAACATGCAGATATATTGCGACTGTACATTGTACATATTAACACATGTGTCAGATCTGAGATTCAGTAGCTAGCCATCGTCCGTGGCCAATTTTCGAATCGATAAACCGAACGACCGCAGTCACAAGATAATCCAAGCAGTATATCGCGCTTTGATTTTGATTGTTCATGTTAACACAATGGATATATTTATATGTTATTTGATTGTACTGTGTTGTATGGACGAGTCCTGGGCGTACGAGTTCACACGAATCCGTACAGTCTAGTATTTATTTTACAGTTTGAGACAGAAATGAAAGATGAATGTGAATAGTTGAACAATATCTGCTTCAATTTATTTGGATGTCATAATTGGCAGATTGCCAGCGCTCTGATCAAGCAACTGCAGGTGTTGGATAATATCAACATCTTGGACATTTATGATTGTATACAACATAATGAGCACATAGGTGTATAATAATTGTGTTATATTCATCATATTTGAGCATTTTAGTTTCTTTCTATAGATATCGTCACATTTGCTCAGGATCTAGAGAAAATTATATCAGGTCAGGCACGATATGCGTTAAGAAATATGTCTAAATATGATCTTTCATTTGAACTATCTGTTGTTTTCTTCATATTCTTTCCAGGAAACAAGTGAAACAGCCGCCAAGGCGTCACCTGGGGAATATTCAAAGCAAGGATATTTTCTACGTGTGTTTAGTGTTTGGTGAATGAGAAGGCACAGTCTTTAAAATGGTAGTTTAATTAATAATTCCTGAATATGGTGTAGGACCGCGAGTAATTTCAGCAGGTCAATGGGCGTTAAACACGGTTTGTTTATTATATCTCGAAAAGAATTGAAAAAATTGAGACAGAATAAGCAGCAGTTAACCGTGGATAGGTTATGCGATGAGTTGACCGTCAAGTGACCAGGGATAATTATGCGCTGGCGACATAAATAGTTGTAATACTAAGAAAACTGAAAGCTAATTAAAACATTATAAAGTCAACTTACGTCGTCTAATTACTTCAGCTCATACAGAAACATGGTTGCTTGGCCCGGACACAGAAAGTGCCGTCTTCTTTACAGTATCCGCTGTAGATGTGAATTCAGGCGAGATCGACTTCTCAAACACGATGTCAGATTGTACTCCTCACCCGTTGTATAGGTTAATATAATTTACTGTCCTTTCCTCTCCGTGTGATTGACCGTTAATTACGATAAATTATCTATCTTCCACACTATAATTACGTGATGGCCGGGGTCGATCCAACCTAGAGCTCCCCTTTCGTGATCCGAGAAAATCGACATTTGTATAGCGTGTAATGACCAGTGTGTTTTCGTCCACCAACATGCAGCATCTACTTATGAACGAATAATAAGCATATATGCTGATAACTTCGTAGTTACCAAATTAATTCACTCCATGATGATTGGTTCGCTAACGCTTAAGACTCAACATTGCGACATCTCGCGAAAACAGGTACAGTAGAGTTTACAGTACCAGCGTGCACATAAGTAGCCTGTATAGCGACACCAGATTTGCATACAATTATATTGTCAGGATGTATGAATGTTTGGAATAATTGTTCGGTATATCTAGGGTATAGAATCAATAAACATATCATCCACATGCTACCCTTGGGACATCTGCGTGCCAAACAACGTCTTAGATCTAAACATAAACTCGCACGACATCTATTCTATACACGATAAACTAGCGATGTCGATCGACATCAGATTACCGGTACTTGCTATTGTGGTGAAATGTGTAACTTTGTTTATTACACTTTCTTCATGCTAACCTGGTATGTAGAAGACGAATTGGAGCGATTTGTGTATTTGGAGCTCCCTTGTCATCCACTCGAGGCGAGAATAGATTTGGACATCGACCTTCCTATATATTGGAACACAGGATATCTATTGCGCACTTTAGTGATGGAAACGTAAAACGGCGTAATCTGAAGCAACAATATGACTCCACGGGCTGATATAATGGCTGCATTGGACACAAATCTCGAGTAATACGAGAGAGTCCAGGGTAAATCTCGAGGACAACGCGAGATTCGCGGGTGTTATTGTGCTCCTGTTTCTCAGCCACGCTTTAATTGTACATGTAGTTGTTCATGTGGACACCTTGAATGACGCGAACAACGCGTGAAAAAGCCTCGCGAACCCGTCAGAACGAAAATGATGAGCTTCGTGAGTGTCAGATTCAAGCGGCTCAGATAGGGGATGAAATTCAATGTTGTTTTCAGCCCTGTATCAGGGTATTAAATTTCATCACTAGAAAGCATACGCATTTCTATGTCGAAAGGTCTGTCTTTTCTGCAGGCTATGTGTTATCAATCATAATAATTATTATTATTTTCATTTACTAGGCCTCTCTTTTAGAGAATGATCTTAAACCTTAAGGATATTGAGCAGCCTGAGGGCAGTTTTACATTCAGTATTTTCAACACTACTAATATTTGAAGAATTTCCGTTCGACAGATTTTGGATATCAGCTATGGAACATGCATGCTAAATTTCTGGCTTCCACACGGAATACTTTTCGATAAATTAATGTGTTTTTTTTTCATGTAGCGCTAGTGCAAACAAGGAATGAGAGAAATGAAGGATTTAATTTTCACAGCTTTGTTTAGAACTTGGCATAGAACGATTTTCAGATTCAAATTGCACTATTAGAAATTGGAATTTTTTAATTCATTTTTCAACAAAGAAAAGTCTGATGCTGATCACTAAGATCGCGTAATGAAACAAATATGACAATTTGTGTGTCTTGTGGAGACAGCATGGAACAATGTATTCCGGTTCACATATATGCACCTCTTTCGCTAAACCTAATTGAGTTTAGTGTTACTAATGAAAAAAAGGACAATCTGGTTTTGTTCCACATTATTTTCTTCTGCTCCTTTTAATGACATTGTATATGACTTACTTTTGGATAGAATAAGCCCCCTTGGGGTTTTAATCCCGCCAAATGTTTAGCACAACTTTTTTTATATTCTGTTAAACTTACTTCGACCTCATTTGGTTAATAATCATTCAATTCAATTATTCCACAAAAAAAGAAGAAGTGAAAGTTAGGGACATTTTATAAAACCGGCGATTGTGTAGTCCTCTATAATATTCTTGTGGTCTTGCTTCGGTCTGATGTGAGCTGCCCTTTCTATAGTATATAGTCCTCTATAATATCAGTCGATACTTCTTGTGGCCGTGCTTCGGTCTGATGTGAGCTGCCCTTTCTATAGTATATAGTCCTCTATCATATCAGTCGATATTTCTTATGATCTTGCTTC